>BMAO01038342.1:0-22982 GCA_019973975.1 Trichonephila clavata | reverse complement strand
AAGTATGACAAAAAAAACTCATCTTCTAAGTAAACTCGTTAAAAACACTAAAGCTACAACCCCGTCGTAATTTTCATTTCAAAATAGGGGATTTATTTAACATCTTTCTTCATATTCTAATTTCTTTGTAGTTTTAGTAACTACTTTCTTTCAAATAAGTTAAATAGCAAAATAATGTTTATATTAACACGAATTCCTTTAAATATATAAAGTTCAGTTTCTTCATCAAAAATCATAACATCGGTTATTTCACCAATGTCTGGTGGAGTAACCGAGGATGCATCCTGATTGGCGGTAACCTCCCCACCCGAGTTACTTCAAAACAGAACAGATACGCATGAAATTTCTTGAAACATTTAATTAAAAGTTTCACTGAGTATTTTTTAAAAATATATCTAACATCGTATCGGGAGAACAAGAAAGTTTTAAAGGATTTTTTTGGGGGGGAATAAGGCTATATTGAACAAAAATGAATTCAAATAGATTGTTCAAAGGTATTGTGCATTGCTATCCATTAAATTTCTGTCTCATTCTGGCAAAATATGGGCTACGCGTTGAAAAAAAGTCACTCTTTAAATTCAAACCAAAAATCGATTTATTTTTTGCATTCCTTGTACTTCCGGATGTGCTGCTGAGACAAAACATGAGTCAAAACAAGTGGTTCTCTCACAAAAATACTTTCAGTTTCTGCATTTAGAGTAACTGTTCCCAAGTAAAATATTCCATATACATAATTTGTGTGGCACCAAATTTCCCCGCATTTGGACCATTTTCATAGCATTAGGCGTAATAAAATTACTAGTTGAATCACAAATAATTCTTCCATTTAATACAAATTTTCAATCAATAATGCTTCCAATTCTGCCATCCTCAAACTTTTCTAGCCATCCACCACCTTTTTTTTAATTCTCCATATCAAATCACTATTTTTGAACAATATACACTGCTACTCACATATTGAAATTGATAGTCCCTGTAAAATTCACACAACAATAGATAGCTTGATAATCAACTGATTTATTTTTGAAATAAAAGCAGAATGGTAAGACTTCCCATAAATTGCGTTTCGTTAGTGTATAAGTCAATGTATTTCGAGTTCAAAAAACAATGTTCTTTAAACATCGACGAAATCCTGATGATGAAACTTTAACCTTAAATTAAGTTTGCCAATATACTTCAGGATAGGTATCATTAAGCCCAGAGAGAATTTTTTTAAAAAACTCTTGTCTCCAAGAACATCTCGATTTAAAAAAGTGTGCTACGTTTATAAGTGCTCCGATTCAATTACGTGCTTTTAGACTAAACTAGTTAAATTTTGTAACTAAAACATTTTTTTAATTGAAAAAATTTAATATTAATCTAATAAGCTAAAAAAAAAGTTGAAAAGTTAAAAAAAAAACCGAATATATAATGTATATCAAACTAAAAACTATTTTGAAAAATTTCCAAAATACTCAAACAAATTTTTTCCTTTTAAATTTGTTTTCCATCTGCTGCGAGATTTTTACAATATTCTTATCACTCAGCTCAAACTCAATTTTCTCTTATCACACCTACAGCACTTCATCTCTGTTAAAATTATCAGATTTAATCTAATTTATACTAATTTATCTAGTAAAATATATGATGAACTTAAAGAAAGACTAGTGTGTATAAAAAGATATGGATTCTCTTTTTTCTCCTCCTCGATTACAATTTTTCTTGAACTCCCTCTTTTTGCTTTTATTCTAAAAAGTAAATTTAATCACCCGGAAAGGCGATGAGAAAAAGGAAAAAAGAAGACAGATACTTGATAAAATTAGACAACCCGTTTAGAACACCTGATCTCAAGTAATTGCATTCTGATCTTTCAGAAGCTAAAAGATTCGTATCTATGGATTACGTAGTCAGACATAAAAAAATTCGTTGTTTTTCGTACCATATAGCTGAAATTTTTGGAAATGGATTCAAAATTTCTTTATAAATAAAGTCACATACCAAGCAGTTCTTAAAAAGAAAAGATTAAATTGTAAAAAATATATAATAGAACAAATTTATACATACATACACACACACACATATATATATATATATATATTTCAAAAAAATATACTAAAAATAGTTATATACCCTAAGATAACTACAGTCATAATAGAAAAGATTTAGCCACTATTATCTAGGAAAAATCATAAATTTATAATAATAAACTATTAATATTCTATGGATATATATATATATATATATATCCATAGAATATTTTAATAGTTTATTATTATAAATTTATGATTTTTCCTAGATATAGTTACCTCCAAATTCTAATATTAGACAAGATTACTTGTTCTCTTAGTTTTTTTTATAAATCATATATAATTCTAGAGTCTCTAAAGTAATGGTAGTATGTATATACTTTTTAATTTTTTATTTCTATTATTTTCGTATATTTTCTAAGTTCTGTTATTCAGCCATTCCCATGCTTTAAATTTGCATTTGAGTCCAGAGTCTGGCAATAATCTGTTTATTGTACTCAGATTTAGCTCGGACTCTGCAATTTTAGGTAAATTACCTTTTTCTTGTAATGGGTTTAGATGTTCTATCCATTATTTTCAATAAGGTTTTGCTCAGTATTATTAACAGAGAGGGGGAACGTTGGCTATAGCCAAAAAACATGTTCAACCCCACTTTATATAAATTATTTTACATATAAGAGTTGTCCTAAGTCAGCAATGTTTATAATACTGTAGCATCCATATTTTTATATTTTAAACTCGAATAATTTTAATGTATCATATATCCTTTCTAAAAATTAATGTCTGGATATCTTGCAATTTCAATTTTTTTTCAGTTTTGATTATTGATTATTCATCTCTCTCTATTAGAGAATTTTGACTATATATATACAGTGACTCTCGATAATTCGAAGTTGGAGGGACCAATGGAAAACTTCGAATTATCAAGAGGGTAGAAAAAATTCCCAAAATAAACGAAGGAAAAAAAAATTTCTAATGCATTTAAATTTGAAACTATGTAATAAAACAACAATTGTACATATGTATAAAATTATTTTAAAGTATTTTTAAAAAGTACATATTATATACAGTATAAATATTTTACAAAAGTTAAAAGTCCTGTATTAAAAGAATATATTCAATACATTCATACACAATCCTATACAATACAATAACAACCATACACAATACAATAACGAACCATCGTTTCTGAACACATGTGTAGTAAGTTCACGTGTTACACGAAAGAAATGGATGGCTGACAACAGGTGCGGTTGGTCCAGTGTCCACTTGAAGAAGGAAAGCAATAAAAGTGTATTTTCGTCTGATCAACCGGAAAACACTAAGAAGAAGCAGCAGGCAGATGATCATTAAAGGAACTACATTACATGGGAGACACGCAGAGACAATACAACACAAAACTTGTAAGCTCCAACCTGTTTGCTACAGGACTGTACATGATAGTGAGTGTTCGAATTGTCGAGAGTTTTATAAGATAACTTCGAATTATTACATGCTGTAGTCTGGCCCGCGACAGATTTTACTTCGAATTATTGAGTGTACCCAAACATATTTTTTCAGTTCGAAATATCAAGAGTTTTTCTAGAGACTGAGCTTATACTTCGAATTATCGTGAGGTTCGTATTATCGAAGGTTTGAATTATCGAGAGTCGACTGTATATATATATATATATATCACCTCAAGGTGATCTCTAGTAATAATTTATATTTACATTATTATGAGAATAAATATGTTATCAATAATGACTATTACATCTTTAGAAATATAAATGATTTAACTGATGACTCTGAAATTCTGATAACTTCAACACTGGGGCTGACGTTGGGGCTTCTTTTATATCCTCGAATACTTTCTGCCCCCTTTGATCATTCAAATTTTTCTGTTTTTTTTCAATGGATATAAAGTTTCACAACCCTCAACATAACCTTTAATAAATTTCTTATATCACCCGTTATACCAACAAATTTTGCCACTTTGCGTGTATTCTATGGTGGCATCATCTCTAATATACTTTGAACTTTGCTTTTGTCCATGTGTACCCATTCATGACTAATAATGAGACCTAAATATTTTAGTTTCTATCAACATTTATCCTTATTTAACGTCAAACTAGCTTCTTATGTATGGTGGATATGACCCTCGGCTTGTAACCGAGTGTGTTCGAGTTCGAATCCTGAATAAGCCATGGATGTGTGTGACGGATCTATACTGTTTTTTCCACTAACTCCTTAGGGATAACTTTAGGGAAGGAATTCTTTCAACCAACTTTCACCGAAGACAAGAAAACGTGATTATGCAAATTAAGTATAATATATATATTCTGCATTCGCGAGTTTTGGAGAGTTAGTGAAGTGAGAATCTAAGATTATGAAAGTAAGAATTTAAGTTTACTGAAGTGGGATAGCTCGGATGTGAAGTGAATTAATGAAAAGCCGCAATCCGGCCGTAGAACGTAAACAGTGTAGGACGTGTGAAATTGGAATCTCTAAGAAGAGCTCAAGCCAACTATTATTGTTCAAGCCTCGTCCAAAGGATAAAGTATTACAAGAGTTCAGTGCTCATTATTAAATAGAAGTTAGAGAGTTAAAGTGTTAGTGCGCGTCAGAGGTAAAAACGAACTTATATAAGTTATCGCAGGAATATAATTGAATGTCCGTAAATATTATCCCCACGCTATCTGGTCTCACCTTAGTCTTCTAAGTGCTGATCAAATTTATCTGAATTGGATTATTATTGTGTCTGTGTTGAATATTGAGACAATTAAGCAGTTTTAGTGAATCATGTCGATCAATTAGTTCTCCCACACATCTAGCCGGGTTAGAGGAAGAAGGAATAATACTTCCTTACATGTGTATCTTCGAGAAAAAAGTTGGACTTTTGCCTCAAAATGGATTCCCGTCTTGAATGGAAAGAAGCGCACCCCTTCTGTTCTATGCTGAGATCATCGTTTGTAATTTTTTTAAAAAGTCTGTATTCTTCTATGTTTGTATTGTATGCTTCTGTTTTTTCCATCTCTCGTCTTTCATATGTATCCCAAAATAAAACACGCGGCACCAAATATCCTCTTGTAATGTTCGAAAAACTTCCCCCAAGTGTTGCACATGTTGGTTCACTGATTGCGATGATATGATGAAGCCATCCATATATATACAAGCAAACTTCCTTATTACTGGTTTTAATATAATATCAATGGCCTTCTGCACAAATCAGAGCCGCTCCGGAAGGACCAAAGGGCATTCTAGTAAACGCATATGTACCATTTATTGTCACAAGGGAAGTCTTTGGAATATCTTTTGGATTAATTGCTAATTGAAAATATCCCGACCTAAGCTCAAGCGTGAACATTTTTGCACTGCATGGTATATTTGTTATTTAGATCCCCTCTATTAGCGACAACGGATAACGGGAATGTTTGGTAATCGCATTTAATTTGCGATAGTCTATCATAAACCTGTATGCATCTGGTGACTTTGGAGACAATCCATTATTTTTCCTACACAACACTACTGGCGACGTGTAGAGATAATAGTGCCCTCTTCCAGCATTTTCTTGACATGCCAGTCTATTATTTCCTATTTCACCCTATAAGGTCTAGATGCTACTGGTAGGTTATCATTAGTATAAATCTCATGATACAACACATGAGTCAACCCCGGCTTGTCCAAAAAGAAACCATCCAATTCAGATCTATTTCTAACCACAGGAAAAACTCTGGACTAAGGCGGTCTTAATTGGGCAAATTCCGTTGCTGTTTCCTGAACACACGTATTTCCGATCCCTTCAAACTAATCTAGCGTCCTTATCTGTGAGATGACCCTTTGTATAAGCGCAAGTCAAATTTGCAGGTACCTCTAGTAAGGAATTCTTCAACATTTTCTTGACTTGAAAAAATAATTCGGAAAGAACTCGAAATCTCGAGGCAAATGCTAGTTCAGGGGTGGGGGACGTTGGGCGTGTCGTTGCCCTAAGACCACAAGTGTAGTTTAGGACTCCGAATCAGCAGATATAGTTTTAAAAATGATCACTTTTATTTCAGCTTAATCAGTTTATGATCAATTAAAAATTATAAAACTTGATTATAAGTAATTATAAGTAATTGATTTCGATAAAACGAATAGTTAAACGCTTATCTGAGTTTGATTCGATAGAAGAGCACTCACCTGATCTCTCTGAGTTGACTACAATACACTCTAAACTTCTTCTCTCTTGCACCAAGGTTTCCGTAAGGCAGTTCTCTAATCTCACTTTAATAATAGCGTAATTACTAACTCTAATACGCACGTTAGCAGGGTTTAAATATATATATATATATATATATATATTACTCAAATTAGTATAAAACCAATTTCTCTCTAAGTAAGGTGGTTTTAAACTCAAACAACCGTTAAAGAAGCATTTCCCCAAGAGGATTACTAGAAGAGCGTGAATAACACCCCTCACAACGTGAAACTGCAGTCATATATTAAGAAGGAAAAGGATTATCTTACGAGCTTTGGGTATGTAAGGTATCGAGTTTTGGGTAACTTATAAAGTATCGAGCTTTGGGTATATAAAGGATTATATATCGAGCTAAGAGCTAATACTTGAAGAATTTCTATCATTGTCACCAAATTTGAACAACACAAAAACAAAAGAATACAATTAACTGTTCTGAAGATAACAATTTCTAAATAACCTAAATTTTTAGATGTCCCCTTTGTGGTTTCTATCAAATGGAAATAAGGAATGTTTTTGCAGATTTTGGACAATCCCCTTGAACACGTTGCCCATACACATTTTAACACCCCTTGTCCGAAAATTTTAAAGCCGTAGAAAGATTTGCATGAAATGACGAGAGCGGCGGGGAAAGAAACCTGAAAAAATAAAAATTGATTTGAGTAAGAAATTCCTGTCATTTTCAGTATAGAAATGATTCCCGCTTGTTGACCTTTTGCCTTGTTTTCTTGTTTTTCACGCTTTTTTTTTTTTTTTTTTTTTTTTTTTTTTTTACTTCCTTTTTTCGTGACTTATCAAAAAATACTCCCTTTCATTTTGTTACGTTTTTATTCAGAAAAATATTCGGAGTCTTCGAAAAAATGTGTAGTGTTGCTTCTAATTGCGACGCTAGTAAACACTCTATTCACTCGAAAGAACGTGTTCTAGAACGGTTATTTGTATTAGATTGTTTCATATCCTTTTTTCTACAAACATACAGAAACCAACGCAGCACTTCTCACATAGACACAACCCCTTACATGCACACCGTCTGTAACCATATAGCTTTTGTATTAGTTAGATTGAAAAAACAAAAGTAATATATATATATACATAAAATGTTTTTTAAGTCAGATCCTACTTCGTTAGAAAAACGTACTGGCGCCATCTGTTGCAGCCAGTTGTAACTTCGAACGAAATTTCAAAAAATAAATTTAAAATTAAAAAATAAAATTTAATTAATGAATTAATGTTTGAAAAACTGTATTAACATCAAGTGTTATCCCCTACAAATTTCAAAATGTATTTGAACTTGAATGGATGAATAAAAAGCATTTTATTAACGATTAAAAATTTGAACAAGATATATATATATGAATAAATATATATAGGGAGAGAGAGAGTGAACAAATAGTAGGAATTGAATAATTTTGTACGCTTATTTTTAAAAAGAAGGAAAGGATGTTGTTTTTATTTCAAAAACAAATAAGAATTTTAAATAAAATGCCCACAAATGTCTTCGAAATTTTTTTCTAAAAAGTCCTTTATAGGGTGAAACAAAAAGGGTTTTGTAACTGTGATTTCTTTTAATGGTATTAAATACCTAAAAAAAATCTGAGTTATAACGCTACAGTAATAAAAAATATTATGTTTATAGCTGTCCACACCTCCTCAATGATGCCTTAAAACTTCTTGAGGGCCTGGCCCTCTATGTAAAAGTATATCCCACCTGTAGCCCTTTAAAGTGGGCAGTATACAGCATACGTTGTCAAATATTTATACAAACGGTTACCTTTAACATAAATGGATGACCTATCGAGACCGTGGATCCATGCCTTAAAACGTCTTTGCATTTTGCAGCGCTAATTTTTCATAGTTAATACTATGCATATTTTTTTCCTTCACAGTTAATACAAAGATTTTCATTGCTAGCAGGGGAAGAGAGAATTATCACACACACCTAGTACTATAAAATATAACTTAACTCAGTGGCGCAACAGCCACGAAGGCCAAGGCCTACAGTGGACAACTCAGTACACGCGACCTTGGGCCTGAGCAGATGCTCCGGTAGTCAGTATGACGCGAAACTCCTAGTGCTCAGTTCCTATGCAAGCTGAGAGACTCATTTTATCGACCCACTAAAGGAATGAAAGGTTGAGTCAACCTTGTCCCGCCCGGGCATTGAACCTCGGACCTGTGGTGAGGTAGCGTGATGCTCTAACCACTCAGCCACTGGGATTCACTATATAATATAAAGTAATAAATTTCTATATACGTACAAAAATGAATAAAGCATAAACTCAAGAATAATGTTCATTACTCTTTATCTAGTTTAATACCCAGTGTCCAGTTTTTAATTAATACACATTTGTAATCCGAAACTTTTAAATTAAATTGTAGTTTTATGATAAAAGAGTGATCGAAAATTAGATTCCATAGAAAAAAAAATTCAAAAAAATTATTAGACAAAAGGTAAAACAGTCAAAAGGAAAATACTCCTGAACAGTTTAATAACAATCCTCATGATTATTTTTCCTTGTTTAATGTAAGCAATTAAGCAGCTTGTGACGGGTCCTTACGCGTTTCACTAACCTTCTCGTATATTCTTTAATGTTTTATTTATTTCAACCAATCTCCACCGGGAGCCAAAGCGTGATTTATGCAAATGAGATATTTTATATAAGTTCGGGTTTAGAGAGTTAAAGAGAGATTGAAATGAAATGAGAAAGTGTTGTCAAGTATAGACGTAGAGGAAAGTGCACAGAATCGTTGGGAATCCAACGCACCGTCGTGGATAAAATTAGTTCGTAGAAGAACTGCAGGAATAGCTGAAAATATAAGTCGCCTCTTAAAGAAGGAATCCTGACCTTAGGTTGACCCAATCAAGATCCTAAAGAACCAACTAGACGAACCTGCTATAGTATAAGGAATCAGGTTAGTGATATTGAATTTAATTAAGTATACGTGTGTAGCTGTAATTGTACGCGTCGATCTTTCGTGGATTCAGATCGGATTCCGTCGTTCACGATTATTGATCCCTTCTCATTCTCCACTGTGTTTTATTGTTCTTAGAATTGAATAATATTTGTATATTCTCCTTAGTTAAGAAAAATCAATAAATAAAAAAGATTGATTTGTTAAGATGACTACTGAAATCTTTAACCAGTCAACACGTTCGGATTCGGGTAATACCCGAAGGGGAGTTGAGAATCTTAGGGGTAGCGAGAGGCTACGACAAGCTGTTTAAAGATTTGAACAAGTAAGTTATATATTTACTAGCTAGTATACTCCTTCACACGGGTGAATTGAGGGAGTGAGTGAATATTAACGTCCCACTGTTCAGCTACACGACGGTCCGCGTAATTTTGAACCATGGTCAAGTGACGCGGACGACACCTGAGCTGGCACCCACTCTCCTAACTACCACACCACACCAACGGGAGGACGTTTGAGCTCTCGACGGATTTAAAGTGCATCGCTCCCCTACACGGCGGGTACGGGTGAATTGAAAAATTAAGCAATACAGATTGTGTGTGAAGAATAAAGAAGATTTTAATGAGTTAACTTTACGTGAATTGCCAATTAAGCAAAAAAAAAGATTTTTGCATATCTCAGCTGAACAAAAAAAAAATTTTTTTTTAATTTATAACTCCCGCGACTTTCTTGTGGATCGATTTTTGAAAACACCTTCATCATCTGATCTCTGCTCAACAAAAGTAACACACCGTTACAAAATTTGTGTAATGAACGCTTAAAATAGAGCAAATAATCTATATCTGAATGTGTAATACGTTAATATTACTTTCTGTTGTATTTATGTTATGTTAAGATTGTAATATTCGCAAAAAATGCCGTGACTTACATTATAATGGCGATTCAATGAAAACATAACAAAATGTTTGCGATAGTGCCGGTTTCGTATTTTTTTGGCAACTTGGTGATTGATTGTACGGTGCAAAAGTTGATATGCAGTAGCGCCACCTATTGGGGAGCTGCAACAAAGAGGATAGCAAAAAAACCATCGCCACAAAAAAATGCATATACATGCCAATTTTCATAGTGATCGGTTGAACAGTGTTGGAGTGAAGCAAGGTCATATGTACAAATATCCATTTTTATACGTATATATAGATTTTTTCTGTAAGTTTTTTAAAATTAAATTATTACTCTTTTCTTGAAATGAAAATTAATTTATTTACACACCAATAAATTAATTTATATATTATCAGTTAGTTTTAATAAAAAGATTTACATTTTGCTACAGATAAAGTAGCATTCACAATTTTTTCACCTTTATGAAGTAGATTCAATTAGTTTATAAACCCTGTATATTGGAAATCAGATTATAAGGTTTAAGAAAATACAATATGCATCTTCTTTTCGAAGTATATCTTTAAGAGAAGTACATTTAGGTATATTAGAAATTCAATTAACAGTTTTCAGATTAAAATGTAGTTACCTCTTCAACATAAAAACAAATTTAAGGAAAAAAATAGTTCTGTCTTTTATAATTTCCCCTAAAAGAATCCTGAAAAATATCGCTGGCGTATACCGAAGTAAGAAACAACTAACTGAGCTCCCAAATATTTTGATGAAATTAATTTTTCTTGGAGTTTATTTATCACCTGCTGTTTATTATACAAAATAAAAACAAAGCTTTAAGAAATTTTATTTTTTACTCATAATCCCCTGGAGCACTTCATCTTAATTAAAGTTATCAGTTCTAACCTAATTTAGGTGAAATTATCTAATCAAACAACTGATGAAAATTCCATAAAATAGAAGCCTTTCAAAGAAATTTTTTTCTCCCTTTTCCTATTAATTTTTCTTTATTTCTCCACCTCGGTAGTAAACTACATTGCCGGCGAAAGTTAAGAAGAAAATATAAAAATGACAGATTTTAATAAAATTATTGGCAATCCCCTTAGAGCACCTGAGCGCACTTATAAACAATTTTGTTTTTTTACGATTCAAAGATTCAAATAATTTTGGTAAAGTTTGTGAAGACTTTTTTTTTAGGAAGTCTTTAATTGAAATGTTTTGATAAAATCACTTGCTTTTTTTTAATTTTGATATAGTGCAAAGAATTTCATTTAAAACAATCTAGTTTTTTCTTTAAAAGTATTTTATTTAAGAAATTGTGTACAAAAATATCTGCTTTTCTATAAAAAAAAAAGTCTAGATATATTTAAAATTGAATTAAGTAACATTTAATTTTAATTTCAAACATTAAGAATGAAAATGCATAATTTTAAGGGGTATCGGAGCACTCTATACTGATAATGTTAAAAAGGGCTTTTTCAATGTACCTTTTCTAAAAACCTGTTGGAAATACAATCCCCAATTTTTTTTTTTGCAAGTTAAGCATACATCTAATATTATACTGAAATGAGCTTTTTTTGAAATTTCCATTAGTTTTTCTTTAAAAGTTTTTTATTTGATGTATAGTGAGAAAAGTGTTTTTCGACAGAAAAAAAATTATAAAAACAAATGTATACAAAATTTTGCTAAAAGCTAATTTCAGTATATACTAGAATATATAAAGAATGTGTCATGTAAGTTTTGTTGACATCAGATATATACTTTCTGAGAAAAGGTACATCGAACCTTCAAAAGTGACATTTTGAGAAAAACACATTTTTATAAAAAAAAAGTTACCTTATCAAAACATTCCAGCTCCATATTCCAAATTTTCAGCATTTTTAAATTTTCATCTTCTTGTTTCATTCTTTTAAGTCTTTTTACTTTTCTAGTCTCCTTAGTTTTCTGTAAATTGGCATATCTTACCCTTGTACTGCTCTCTTTGTCGAGATGTTCCATGCAGCATGTCGCATAATATCCTCGCTCTACGTTAAGTTTTTTTTAAAAAAATATCCAGCTTTGTTGCATTCCCTTTATTAAAGGATGCAATAGCATCATATGTACCAAAGGAAAGTGTTTCTATGTGCACAAATGTCTTTTGGGGACACGAGACCAAATAACATTATTAATGCTTTCATTCGGATTCTGCGTGTTTCCGTGCAAGCACTTTTTCAATAATTCTGGATCCGAAAGGTCTCTAAAAATAGGCCTAAGGGCTTCAACAACAGCAACTGGAAGTTTATGTTTGTGGAGATAAAGTTTATTTTCCAATTGAGCCTTCTTACACTGACACCATGTGTCAAGACCTGATGGACAAAATCCATGCTGTGGATTTTTATCCGTAGATATTTTGTGAAGAAATATTGCCCATATATATATAGCTTGTTTCATACACTTTACATTTGATAAATTTCTTCGAATGGCAAGACCATAATATGTTTGCAATTGATCAATAGTTGCTTCTGTTCATCTATTTTTGCCGACATAATGCTTTGCCATCTGATAATTTTTGTCCCCTCATTTTTGCTTTGAAACGTCGAAGGCGAGATCCCATCCGTTTCATAACATGCCCTAAAGAAATTTTAAAAAAATGACGTCAAACTTCAAGCTGACCCAAGAGGAAGTGCAATGTTTACCTTTTTTCTGTCCATTTAAATCGGTGACTCGCGTTTAGACGATTCTTTAAAAACAAAATTTTAGCACTTCTAATTGAGCTACAGATAAAAATGAGGTATTTTTGGAAAGGTAATGAGCTGAAGAATTTAAAAATGCAATAAACTGAAATTCACTTTTTAAAAAAATGTTTACCTTTCCAACTCCTTAACTTACAAATCTCATTCTGGCATTCGTAAAAAAAAGTGTGTAAGTATTTTAAAGAATAAGTGTTATAGTAAAACTTGAAATAAAATAATTATTGTAAGAAGGTACGAGTACAAATGCAAATGTAGGCTTTAGTTTCCCACAAATACAGTTCAGAAGTTTTAATTGTAAGATGTCAAAACCTTTTACCATGAAACATTCCGTTTTCTTATTTTTGTTTTTCATATTTTCCATCATGTATGTATGAGAATATATACAAGCATATATATAATGCATGCACACATCTATATATTAATTTTATATATACAGTCGACTCTCGATAATTTGAAGTTGAATGGCCAATGAAAAACTTCGAATTATCAAGAAGGGTTGGAAAAAAATTCCCAAAATACACGAAATATTGTTTCTTAACACATTTAAATTTGAAACAATGTAATAAAAAACAACACTTGTACAAATGCATAAAAATTATTTTAAAGTATTTTTAAAACGTACATATTATATATATACAGTATAAATATTTTACAGAAGTTAAGTCCTGTATTAAAAGAATACATTCATACACAATCCTACTCGCATGTCTTCTTCACAATTGCGGACCATTCATTCTTTCTGAACACATATGTAGCAAGACAACGTGTCAAATGAAAGATATGGACAGCTGACAACAGGTCCGGTTGGTTTATTGTCCACTTAAAGGGATGAAAACAATAAAAGTGTCTTTTCGCCGGAGGAACCGCAAAGCACTAAGAAGGAGTAGCAGACAGGTGGTCCTCAAAGGGGCTACGTTAGACACACGGAGACAACACAACGCAAAACTTGTAATCTCCAACCTGTTTATTACAGGACTGCACATGATTGAAAGTTTTCGAATTGTTGAGAGTTTTATAAGATAACTTCGAATTATAGTGTGTTGTAGTCTGGCCAGCCACAGTTTTACTTCGAAATATTAAGTGTACCAAAACGTATTGCTTTAGTTCGAAATATCTAGAGTTTTCCTGGGGAATGTGCATATACTTCGAGTTATCGAGAGGTTCGTATTATGGAAGGTTTGAATTATTGAGAGTGGACTGTATTCTATACACATATCTAATATTACATATATATTCATGTTAATAATATATGAAAGTACAATAATTCTGCTCTCTTAGCGCGTTTATCTTTTGATTTTCTTGTATTACAAAGTTTAAATAAATTTTGATTCATTTAAATTTGATATTTAAATTTATATAATGCCCAAAATTTCTAATATAACTTTTGAAAAATAGTATTCAATAAAGACAAAATATATTTTATTTCATTTTCTAACATTATATTTACTTTTTTTTTCTTACTCTTTTTTTTTCGTGCTATGAATTGTATTTACTTCTTTAAAAGTAACCATTTATTCTGGTTAATACTATGCCTATACTAAGAGGATTTTTAAAACCATTCATTTATTTGCTTTTTTAAAAGTTTCTATTTCCTTTCCCTTGTTTTCTTTGTCATCTTTCTTTAGAACAATGTTTCATTTCTCAAGCTCTTCTTTCAAATTTTTTATTGTATCCGTTTTCATTCGTGGTTATTATAGAAAGCATAAATCAAATTTTCTTTGCATTATTCCTCAAAAAAAAAGTTTTACGGGGATGGCAACACAACCCAGGTATTGTTTCACTTGGCTGTATATTTCATTACTCTACTGCAGAAGTTGAAAGAGACTGATTTCAATTTAAATTTTGCACCTATGTGTTAAAAGAAAGAGCACCATCAATTCCAACTGAAATCGTTATTTTTGTATTAGTTATATGCCTGATTTTATAAAATATTCATTTTTCATATCAATAAAAAATACTGCCTAATGTTATCTATATATATAAAGGAGAAAAGCGACTCACTGACTGACTGACTGACTAATCACGATATCTCCGGAACTATTCAACTTACAGACTTGAAATTTGGCAGACATGTTCCTTTCATGCAGTAGAGATCAGCTAAGAACAGATTGTTTGCGAAATTTGAACCGCAAGGGGCGTTACGGGGGGTTGAGGGGCGTTATAAGTAATTGTTTCCATTTTTAAACTACTCAACGTACAATCTTGAAATTAGGTAAGCAGATTCCTTTCATAGAGTAGAGATCCGCTACAAAATTAGTTTGGTGAAAATCGACCCCCAAGTGACATAGCGGGGGCTTAGGTGGCGTTATAAATAATTATTTCCATTTTTAAACTATTAGACGCACAGTCTTTAAATTTGATAAATAGATTCCTTTCATAGAGTAGAGATCAGATACAAGATGGTTGTTGTGAAAGTAATCCCCCAAGTGGCGTTGCGGGGAGGGGGCTTTAAGGGCGTAATAGATAAATATTTTCGTTTTTAAACTACTTGGCCAACCTGCTTGAAAATAGGTAGACATGTTTCTTTCGTGGAGTAAATATCCACAACAAAATAGGTTTTGGGAAAAATGACCCCCAAGGGGTGTTGCGGGGGGTTAAGGGGAGATATAAATAATTATTCCGATTTTTGAACTATTAGACGCACAGTCTTGAAATTTGGTAAGCAGATTCATCTCGTAAGATAGAAATACATCCACAAAATGCGTTCCGTGAAAATCGACCCCCAAGTGGCGTTGAGGGGCGTAAGGGGCGAATATTTTTCAATACAATCGAATTCTTAGTGCTAGGACTTAAATATCAATAATTTATACATATAATATATATAACCAGTAAAAATTTATAAAACATCATGAAATACCCAGCGAAGCGGGCGGGTTAACTGCTAGTATTACATATAACTGTCATTGTTTTCTTATATTTCAACCATTTACTTTTAGGATTTTAAATAAAATTATACGTTCTATAAACGAAAAGTATGCGGCTAAATTTGGAACAATATTTCTGATGAGAATTTTTGCAGCTACAGTCCCATCTAAACAAAACTGGCGTCTATGTTAAGGCTGAAAGGGAATTAAATTATGACATTAATTAACTGACTAACTGAATTAACTTATTTCACTAACCTCTAAAAAATTAGCTTTCGGTTGCAGAGAACTCAAAATAGTTCATGTATCTTATTTATTTATTTTTTTAATTACCTTACATTTGAAATTTCGTAAAATTCTGTTTGCAAGTTTCTACTTTTTAAGATTTAAATAAGTAATATAAAAAAAAATTCGTAACGTTAATTCCTAATTTGTTAGAAAAACGCACTGGCGCCATCTGTTGCAGTTAGTTGTAACTACGATGGAAATGACGCAGAATAAATTTAAATTTAAAAAAATAAAATTTAATTAATGAATTGATACTTTGGAAAAACTGTATTAACACAAAGTGCCATCCAGTACAAGTTCAATAAAACTATTTGAACTTGATTGGATGAATGGAAAGTATTTCATTAACGATTGAAAATTTGGACAAGATAAATATATAAATATATAGAGAGTGAGAGAGCTAATAGTAGGAATTGAAAAAAAAAGAGGTACTTTAAAAGCATTTGTTTATAAAATATTTCCTATTCAACATTTAGCGTTAAATTATCGATAATTTCCTTCCAAAGTTAAAAACATAAAAAAAAAAACTATATAAAAGCGTAATTTTTCTATTAAAAAAATAGAAATCATTAAAAACAGTAATAAAAAAATAAACATTATACTAAAACTATTGTAATTTATATTTAAATATATTTATGACAGACTTACTACCTGTTTGCAATAATGTGTCATATCTTCTAAGTAACTAAATCT
The DNA here is from genome assembly GCA_019973975.1 of Trichonephila clavata. Lineage (NCBI taxonomy): Eukaryota > Metazoa > Arthropoda > Arachnida > Araneae > Nephilidae > Trichonephila > Trichonephila clavata. The sequence goes on along the minus strand of BMAO01038342.1, from coordinate 6,382 downwards.
TTATTACGTCATCCTCAAAAAAAACTTCATACTTTTCCAAGATGGCCACCCATTTGCGCCTAAATCTTTCCAACAAAAATTGCTGATGAAGCGAGGAGACATATTTAATTATTATCTACCAAATACTTGGATATCAGTTTTCTGACATACAGGTTGCATGCAACCTTCAATCTCTTATCTTATTATAGTATGAAGACAAGCAGTAGATGTGGAATTTTCAAGCTGGATATATTATATGCATGGCGATTGGACGGGCAGAGAAGGGCCAGTCTTTCCATAGAGTTAGGAAAAGATGAAGTTTAGTTTTGGAAGCAAGAAAAACGCTGAGAGATCACTCTCTCTAATTAGATGTTGTAGAGTGGGGATAAAGGCTCTGATTGGCTGCTCACAGGGTTCTGTAGTGAAACTTTGTAATATGAGAGGGCGATGTCCAGAGTATGGTGTGAGAGAAAAAAATGCTATCTGCGCAGTTTTCCTGAAAGGTCACCCTCCCAGGAATTGACCGCGCTCAATTGATCATTTTAAAATGGAGACAGGATTAAAAGGGTTTCTAAGTGTTCTGTGCTGTCATGCCTTTTACAAGAACATAAATAAAAATGGTTTAGATTCACATGTGTAATGAGACAATAAATTATTGAAGAGTTATTAAAATTAAAAAGTCTAGTCTACGAGAGTACTAGTACAAAGCGTACAAGTCTAGAAGAATTCTTCTTGGTCCCTTTTATCTTATTAATGCCCTTCGTAATTATTGAATTAATCATATTAACATTAGCAGTAATCATTTAAAGAGTTTTTGAATTCAATAGCAATATTTTTAATATGCTCTTTAAAAGAAGTAATTTTAATTCTGCTTTTCGGATGATGTAGTTTCTCTTGTACATTTAAGCACTGAAGATTATTTGAATCGTAGTATTTTGAAGAATTCTTAAGATTAGTGTTTGCAGTTTATCCACAAACTAGATACGCATATGAAACGATGGAACGCAATATGACCGTACAGAGAAACACTTAATGTTCTTGACTTAAAATATGAAATTTCGGTTAATGGCGCGACAACTTTTTTTTAAAAAAATGGAGATATGCGTTATTTTTTATTTATTTTTTTTTTTTTGCTGCTTTTAGATTTATTTAGTACATTTTAAGAAAAAATATACTAAAATTAAGAAGAGACAAAAAAAGTATTAAAAACTAAAAATAGGTTAAAAATTTTACAAAAAATAACATAAACGGAGCCCTTTCTGTAAGAAAGGTTAATAAAAAAATTTTTAATTTTTTCAATTCTGATGTGTTACTATGTTATTTATTTTTGAAATAACTTTCAGGATAAGAGATATTTTAATTTTTACAAAAACTAGAGCACTCTTTATCATAGTTATATGAAATTGCATTAAAAAATAGTGATTATATTAACATAAGGGACTGTAAACTTTATAACAAAACAGTGATTGATAAATCTGAAGGTTAAACACTTCTACTTTTTTTTCAGAACATACACAAAAAATTTGAGTTAATTATTTTCAAAACTTTGAGTAATCGCTGGCCCCGTTTGAGCATTTAAAAAAAACGCACAGACATTTCGAGAAAAGTGCGTTTTAAAGTATGACATCTTGCTTAAAATAATGGCATCTGCTTTTACGGAAACACATTTAGTTTTTGTTCGGTGAACGTAAAATAATAAACTTCGTATTTTTTTGATAAAGCGAATAAATGGCCTGTAAAATAAAATCACAAAAAAATTTGTCAATTGGAGGTAAAATTCACAATTTTAGGGTAGCCGAATACCTCAATTAAGGAGAAAGTTTTAAGCATGACTTTCCGAAATTTATCGCGAACATATATGGGGGTTTCAAGTGAGTTTTTTTTATCTAAGATTATCCCGAAGTAGTTTGTATCCTTAAACCATGGAATTGTGGTGTTCTTAGTGAAAATTACAGCAGCTGATTTTTCAACGTAATTTTTAATTTTCTATTTGTTATAATAGTGTTCAAATAGAGGGAAAGGTGTATGAAAATCTGCCTAACACTGTGTGCTCTATCTTAAAATAGCCCGACTCACTCTAAAAATTCTGTTGTTGTTTCTTATTCCAGATGGTATAAAACCAAAACTGACTAAAAGATACAGAAATAAAATAGTTTTCCATAAAGCTTTATCAACGGTAAAATTCAAGCAATTAAGAATATGATAGAGGACGGCCTGATCAGCCTTGCACCAATGACACTCCTGAAGACTTTCCGACCCTGTTGAAAAATAAGAGACCTAATGTGGTCACTAAAAAAGCGTGATTAGAGCCGCCTGCTGATTCCTAGTATTACTGAGCTGGGGACACCGAAGGGGTCTTTTTTCCTAAAAAACAAACCAAGGATGAAACATAAGGTGGTACTACTCTCCAAAGTGCATTTAAATTCCATCCTTTAATGGAGAAGAGTTCGGTAAAAGTTAGACAAGCGTTTCTCTTGCAAGGTGTCAACAGTGCCAGACTTAGCCGACCTATTGCCTATCTCGTTGCATTCAACCCAATATGGGAGAGGACCCATTGAAAAGTATTATAGAAGTGTCTAGAAGAAAGTCGAACCACAAGATCCAGAATATTCAAGCTTGTCATACCCCCAATAGTTGTCCAATGAGAAAGGTGCTGTAGAAGCATGACTGTTTGTAAGTATTCAATATCCTTGAAAACAAGTGCAGAAGCCTTGTCAATGAATTTCAGTCTCTATCGATTGCAATAAACTTCCGATCTATAAACAGTACCACAGTTATTATTTCTAATTCTAAAATTCCTACACTTTATAAAGAGTTCGCTCTATTTCTATTCATTATTCCCTTAAACTTAAGTTTAACGTTCCAAACCTGACATATATATGTATATATTATCCTGCAAGACGATGTTTTAAAACTAGAATTTTCAGCCAATAGCACACGGTTATGATTCTTAAATCACCACAGCATCCACAAACCCGAGAAAAAAAAATTTTAACGCGTTTGCACCAAACATTGGAACACTTTTTAGCAAAAACTCCAGACCACAATAAGAAAAAGAACAGAAAGTCAACACAGAAGAGGAAAATAAAAAATACAAATTCTGAGAGATCGCTTTAGATGACACAAATTCCTATCATCAGTCGGATAGGAGTGAATTTCTTTTAAAGGTGCTATCTCTTTCCTATTTTATCCTTTTCTCTATTTTCACTCCTTTTTCCCGAGTTTATTCGCCGAAATTCCATTGCGGAATATTGTCTCTGATAACTTTCGAGTCTCCTTGAAAACTCGTTCAAGAACACCGATGACATATTTTTATCTTCATTTTCTATGCACGTACATTCGTCCGAAAAGGGAAGCAAATGCTATTTAAAGAACTTTCGAAAGGGAAAATTCCACAATATTGGATGTTAATCGATATGTTAAAATGTGAGAAACAAGGGATTTTATCGCGGAGCTGTGAGGTTAAAACTTTCCATTTACGTATCACTTGTTGACTCGTACATGACTGATAGAAACTTAAAGAAATTTATAGATCACAGTTATAAAGAATTTACATCCCTTCTAATCCTGTGACCCGGCTAGAAGGTGTGGGAGGAATTAAATGATCATACGACATGATGAACTTTAATTCTTTTATTTATCACTATATTCAATTCAGGCACAAAATAACCCTCTAAACAAGGTAATTCGAATCAGTAATAGAACGGGAGAGAGACGAGATTGCGTTGGGGAGAATATATTCAATCATGCAGCTCTACCTTTAATATAACTTTATACAGAAATTTACGTATTTAATGACCGCACTATTAGTTTAGCTTTCTAAAACATCGACTTAATTTAAAATCACATTACCTTAAGTCCTGCAGCCTTCTATTTGTTTTAAGTTGCTTTACCACTTCCCGCTAGTTAATCTAACCACTTTCTTAATATTCCCACTTCTGTCTTCTTACTTCGTTTACATATACGTTTCACTGCCAATTTACTTCACTTCTAATCTATTCACAATTCACTAACTCTCAAACTTGCGAATAAAGAATATATATATTAAACTTTATTTGCATATCTCTTTGTCTGCCCTTCGGAGAAGATTGGTTGAAAATGCTGGCCTAAAAGAATTCCTCAGAGGTTATGGAAGACGCGTACAGATCCGTCACACAGTGCTTCTCAATCTTTCAATATTTGTGACCCAACATTGAATCATAATTTTCGTCCCGCCCCTCCGTATAATAACAATGTATTGAATGCAATAATCTATTCTTTGACGCTAAGCTGCAATACAACTCTAACCTCTTGAGTGCCACCGGCGTATATAAACGTCTCTCACAGCCAAGGTGTTAAATTTCCCGGACGTATATATACGTCTTTCGAAGTACAATCTTTTTTGCGCACTGCTATTCATAAAATTATTCTGAAGGCTTGGAACGCAATAAAAAGAAATTGAATTGTTGGCGAAGGAATGTTACTTATTTTAAAGGAATCGCTTTTTTTTATTCCTTTTCTCCCCCCGCCTCCAATTAAGCACATACGCATGCCTACGTGGATAATGGTGGTATTGGGGAGCGAATGACGCAACTTTTAATCAGCAGTTAAGGAATTAATAATAAACAATACAAATTATTAAAATAAGTGTTAATTTTTGTTTATAATTTTATACATGACAAGCCCATGGGTCACTGATAATCATCAAAATTGTTCCTAACTTAGTTTTGTAAATTAATAATAAATAACATCATGGCTTTAGTGATACATTTATAAGTGTATTATATCAGCTGTAAATGTGTATTTTTATTTTTATTAAGTCATAATGTATTTCGTTTCTCTCCTTTCAGTAAATTAATAATTATTTAATATAAATCTTTTGTTTTCGACTGTTCCATATGCTTGCGCTCCCCTCGTAGAGTTATTACACCCCCTTTGGAGGTACCCTGCAGTTTGAGAATCATGCTTTACTGATACATTTTCAAGTGTTTTATATCAGCGTAAATGTGTATTTTATTTTTATTATGTCAGAAAATTTTTACAGTAGAACGTCGTTTATCCGAACATTTATTATCCGGAGCGTCAAATATCCGAACCAAAGTCCACATACGTTTTCAAACAGTGCAATGCTTAATATTTGTTTCCTGTGAGGCCAAAAGTGACGGGAAAACCCAAGGTGAGGGATATTGGGGAATTTCAGCTGTGTGATTTGGTAAACATCTGCGCGGAAAATTAGGTCAGTTTGTTTCCAAGTGAAAGGGTGTATTCGTGCTATTTTATTGAGTTTTGTTGATGTAGAAACCTGGATGGCATTGATAGAACTGTGGATTTCAAATGCTAAATTTTGACGAGATAGTGGCTTCCGCAATAAGAATCCGACCCTGTCGACGATGAAACGAATGAATACGAGGACACCAACAACGAAAGTAGCCAATGCTGGCACGTTTCTGCGTTAGAGACAGATATGGAGCGATACAAACAGCAATCAGCTGCTGTCCTACTCAACTACTGCTGCTCAAGGGAATCAGAGACCTTTCAGTGAAAAAACGAAGGTGTACATTGGTGTGAAATATAAGTGATTATTTTCCATAATAAAAGTAAAATTGCGACATTTTGGACGTATTTTGCTTTTTCTTCAAGTACGTTTCCCACATGTGATGATTTTCAATATTCGTATAGTGTCTGGTTTCATATACTGCATGGATCGCATTCAGTTTTCGGTTATCCGAACAATCGAGTATCCGAACGGTGTCCGGTCCCAATTGATTCGGATAAACGACGTTCTACTGTTGTTTGTTTATTTTCTGTAAATCAATAATTTTTTGCAAATAATCTTTTGTATTCCACTTTTCAATGTGCTCGCGCGCCCCTTGTACAGTTATCACACCTCCTACGGGGGCGCACCCCCCCCCCTCCCTGTCTGAGAAGCGCTGTTTTAGAACATTAGAAGAAATTGTGAAATCGTTGAAAACTTCAAAGAGATTAATAGAGTGAAGGAAAATTATGTTACCGTCACACTATAAAAAATGAGGCCAATTGGTGACGGACCTCGTAATTTTGAGCATTGGACAAGCATGGTGCAAAGCTAGGCACCCCCTCTCTAAACTAACTGACCAATGGGAGGACATTGAGCTCAACAGACTTAACGAGGATTGGTCCCCATACATGGACGGTCTTCAGAGGCACCAGTACTCAACCCGCAATCCTCCCCACGAGTTCGGGACCATGACCGCTAGTGTACAGCACCAAAGAAGATTCTTAGAAAAAAATGGGGAAAACAAGATACAAATAAGCGAAGAAAATTTGAATTTTGTTATGTTAAAACATGATAGCTCTATTCAGAGATATATAAGTACTCATTTCTTTTATTTATGTATTCGCAAATTTTTCTATGGTTATTTACACAAGCACAAACTAAAATTTT
>BMAO01038341.1:0-57487 GCA_019973975.1 Trichonephila clavata | reverse complement strand
CCTGAGGAAGTACAATTGGACTCAAGAGCATGACCGTATGCCGACTTCACAAAAAACTATAGACATTGCCATTGTACTCTGCTAAAGCACATGAAAAGCGGACAAGATACGCTCGTTCAGCTTACAATGTTCCACTAAGTGTTGATGTCTGTTTTCAGAAATTTCCTGAAAAGTAATATGTGCCAATTCTTAAATTTTTTAGTACAAAGTGTATCTAATTTATAATTCTTTTATGTATTTTAGTATTTGCAATTTATATTTTATGTAGTGCGATATAAAAAGAAATATAAAACATAAGATATTCTACATTTGAATAGCAACCAATGAGCGCGGGAAACAAACTTCCCATCAAATACAAATGGTCTAAAAATCAAATTAATTTTAGGCAATAAGTTAAAAAAAAATCTTCTTATTAATCAATCGCAAATCCAAAAATATTTGAAAATAACATCACTACAAAAAATGGCAACATGAAGGGTTTATGTAAAATATGAAATTGGTGGTCGAGAAGAGGAAAAAGCTTAACTTTTTCGAATCTAACTTCTTCAGATATGAATTAGCACTTTGATTATTAAATGAACTGGCGGAATTCTCTGAGAGCACATAAAAGGTATCATTTTATCCTCATAGTTGGAAAGAAAGAAAAAAAAATCTCAAAATGAGGCTAGATAATATTCAAATTGTATGATTTAATTTCTTTAAAGAATCATTAAAATGATGTTTCAAAAGATCATATTCATATTTTTTCCACATGTCGTTGTCATTAAATACCATGCATAGTTTTGAAATAATAATAAAAATACTAAAACAACCATATAAAAAGTTAACGTATCACATTACGTCATAAAATAGATATTTTAATTTTAATAATTAAAAACAGTTATGTAGAACTGCATACAACCAGCAAGCAAATTTATAACTGGTACTTTTAATCGCTTGCTGAATAATTTACACCTCATCCCTTTTCTTTCTAAAAGGAAAGGAGCCAGTTCTCAAACATTAACACTAAAAATCAATAAAATATTTCATGCATTAACTTAAATGGAAACAGATGCTGCATTTATTCAAGACATTATTTATTAAAGAGAAAACAAAACGAAATTAGTACTGAAGTATAATGCGAAAGAACTGAAACAGTTTGTCTAACCAATTTGTCTCTTTTAGAGAAATGGAAGAACTGCTTTACTCGACTTCATGTCTCATGATTACTTTTACTATGATGAATGATAATCGTTGATCCAAGAGAAGATTAACGCCCCACATTAATCAACTTAATATCTATTTATCGAATCTTCTAACCGTTCTTTTATTTTGTTTTTATATAAGCAGCAATGTAGAAGATATATTTGTTGCATATCCGATAATAAAATGTAGGATTAATTTGCGTTGGCATTAACAAAATTAAGTCTGTTGAGTAATAAAGAATAATGAACTTCTGCTTTTGATATTTTCAAAATATGTGGGAAGAGCTTCATTTTTGTTACACCTGTTCAAATACTTATTTAATGTTTACTTGCATAAAAGGAGAGTTCCAGAGAATTTGAACCTAGTTTTACAAAAATAGTTGCAAATTATTTTATAAATAATAAGGGAGCTAGAATTAGAATCTACATATAGCTTGATTATCTGGTTACAAAATGTGAAGTACTTGATTTCATAGGTTCTAAAACAAAAAAAACTGTTTCACATAAAAATAATGAAATCAAATTCAACTTTCCTACTAAAAAAGGTAGAATTGTCTATACACAAGAAAAGGTGAATAAAATTTAAATTTCAAAAATTCTATAATATAAAAGAGGGTACATTTCTGTTTCGCAGGCACAAATCTCACCAAGTTGGCATTATTGGTAACAACACACAACATACACATAAGAAATATGAATAAATACAAGTTCTCATTGGTTTTTCATCCATTTTTGATTTATTATGAAGGGAAAAAAATAGGTCTTGTTTTGAAAAATGTGATGATAAAAGTTTACCGCCGATAATATTCCGTTTGGCGTCGGTTATATCATTTTTGGCGATTTTATCACCTTTCGCCGGCAAAACGGTAAAAGTGCCAAAAAAATTAATTTTAAAGTTAAGATAAACTATGAACCTGTTCCACATTTAGTGTGGATGCCTTGAGGCTTACTTTTGTTTCCTATGAATTATATAAAACCACATTAGTTAAATATTTACAATATATGCCTGTAACTTTGTCAAGAAATGCAAAGCATAGTAAACTGGTATAAGAAACCCTACACACATGTTGTTTTTACAAGAGAAAATAAAGTTTACATCAAGCAAAATGAAAAATATGTCTTTTTAATCAATCCTTATCAATTGTAAGATTTTTCAAATATTGTAAATACTAAAAATCTTTAAAGTGATGAAGTTTAGTATATCACTTTGACTTTTTAAAGGTATTCTATCTTTTGAATTTTATCAAATATTTTTTTTATTAAAATGTTATTTGAAGTTTTTTAGTAATATAATTTAGTTATGGGAAGGAATTTATAAACAAAATAAAAAACTTGTTTTTTGTCTGTTTTTTTACCGTTTCATTCCAAATCTATTTTTCTTTAAAAAAAATTCTAATTGTTTTTGGTTTGAAAAACGAAAAAGGAATTTGATAAATTGGTTTATGTTTAACATCCAGTCATTCTTTTCTTTTTGGGATCTTAATTTAAATTTTTTACTAAAAAATGACCTGATTTGTATATTTTAGTTGTATCAGATAATATTAAAATTTAAAAGAAAACTGAACTTTATTTTAATTACAAGTTAACTATACATCGTGAAATTATACTATTTCTATAAATGATAAATATCTTTAATAAGTAACTAAATCAAAGCGATTTAAAGTTATTGTCCGATATTTACAATGCTTATTAAAGAATATAAGGACGAAAGTATATAAATGTCTTTATTTTTAAATATATATTTTATTAATAAATATGTAGTATATACTTATAACTAAAAACCTAGAAATAAATATTTGTAATATTTTTTGCCAATATTATTACTATTTAAAAAAAATTTAGTTACATTTTCTAAAAGCCGTAGATACTAAAATGAACTATAAAGTGTGAAAACTACATATAAAAACTTGCAAAGATATTTTGATAAAAGGTGATGCATTTCACAAAATTCAGTTAATTGGTGTTAGTATCAACAAAACAAAATACCTAGATTTATGATTCTATAAATAACACTAACATTACAAATTCCATTTCTACAGCGATACATTTACAAAATAGAAAGATACAAAACTTTTCACCAAATATTTCTTTTAGAAAAAAATTAGTAAAAAATAAGTTCAAAATACTCCCCGACATAAAAGATTATTCAACTTTTTTACATGAAATAATCAGTACTCAATCTATCTAATTTAAAAGCATGTTAAAGTAAAGAAATGTACATTTTTTTAGTCCTGTTCTGAAATAAGGGACAGTTCATATCGATTGCTTTTTTTAACTGCTCATACACAATTTAAAAAATTCATAAAGAATAATTTTTTTGTATGTAAATTAAAGAAAAAAATCTTATTCAAAGAAAAATCGAACAAATTTTTTGAACATAACCACGATTTGGATATTTAAAAAAAAAACACTCTTTATTTCTGCTCTTAATAATGTTGCTAATTATTAACCCTAAGTGCAGCACAATCTTCTGATACAAAGAACAAAAAGTTTGATTTAAGCACTTACGCAACGATAATAGCAGCCAAACGATCTTCCAAGGTAGAATTCGGAATAAAAAAAAGCATTTAGTCTTTATTACTTTGATAAAAGAAGAAAAGTTTCGAACATTATTTCTTCGAAAAAATGCTAACAAAATTAATTAATTTAACATTTAATGTTACCCACTTTTATATACCCTAGAAGTTCCCCATCAAGCATACTCTTCTTTTTTTAAAAAAAAAAGGAAGGGAAAGCATTAATTACGTTAGCGCCGCGTCTAAATTGATTTAGAATCGTTCATACCACCTTTTAACACTCAAAATAAAACCTCTAAAAGAAAAGTTCTCAATGCCGACAGCACTTACAAGCGCTTTTGATCCAAAATGCACAATTTTATCTTATTATTTATTGCCAACATTTAGGTCATTTCTCCTTAATTACTTTCAACGTTATTTAATTAATTTATGGATAAATTAAATTCTTGGTCAGGTTTTCTTGTCTGTTTTTTCCCTTTACATACTTCATGAGCCGTGTGAAATTTATCCTGGCATGAATTTGAACATTCTGAAGTTAACTTAAAATTTTACAACTTACACGAAAGTAGTAATTATTTATATAAAGTTAACAGCATTTTACTACTTACATGAGAGTAGTAATTATTTACACAATGCATTTTTACTCGTACGTTTAGGTGTTACGTCGTAAATTAAAGCAGTCCTTGCACTTTAATGTTGAATTTTAATCATTTAATTTATCAACTACAGTATCATATCGTTGAAATGGAAAGATATTGAAAAAATTATATTGTTAAGTAATGCAGTATTTTTCCCCCATAGATACCCGAAAAAACTTTCATACAATGAAATTCATAGTCTAATTCAGTAAATTTAAGCATTTAAATTATGTTTGTGTGTATCAACACACATATTCCAATTATATATAAGCCACAATTGGCACGTGAGCATCAATTATTTTGTATTTAATTGATTTTAGTAAGTACGAAATAATTTAAGTCTTAAAGGCTCACTTTTTACAAAATTCAGCTTAAGCTGTTTCGAAAAGAATCTCAGTCATTTTTTAAAACAAAATTGGTATAAATACTTTTATTCATACTCTCTATGTTCCTTTCAAAAGAAACTGATTTGTGAATTTTAAATAGAAAACAATGCAACTATTTTTTTTTTTTTGAAGAAATCGTAATATAAGTTCATGCATAAGTTAAGCATTCTTTGAAAAACTTTGTGAGGAAATTTATTTAAATTGGGTTAATTTAATTAAAATTAAAAATACATTTCTTCAGCAAATCATTCTCTAAATATACCATAAGCGTTCGAAAGTAAAGTTTTCTTTAAAACAAATCCTTAATTTTTGGTATCCTAAAAAGGATTTATAATCAAAATTTATTTTACTTTGAAATCTCACAAATATAACCCTGAGGGTGAAAACAATTTAAAAAATGTTTAAATCGATACTTATAGTCAAGTGTATTTCAAAAATTTAAACATTTTAATTAGAAGATAAATAAAAATTTAATTAAATAATGAATATTTATATATTTTTGCAATAACAAATATTCATTAAAGTAAACAGTTTTGCATAAAAAAAAACTTATTATCATGAAAGGAATATCAAACTCAACGTATAATGTTCTGTTTTCCAGAATAGTGAAAATTAAGGTAATATTTAAATTAGTGAGAGTATAAGTATATTGTCAAATTTTTGGAGCGGAGTTTTGATTTTACTGTTTTTTATTTTTAATTTAACTTTAATTTTATTTATTTTATTAAACATACTTTGTGTGAGGTAATTCGATGATGTATTTATATATATCACACAACTGAAATATGATCTAAATATTTTTTAAGATGCTATTATTTCTTATAGAATTAACTTGATTCTTTAGAGGAATCTTTAGGAATAATAATATAGCTACACCATTAAAAAATTTACCTTATACAATTATGTTTATAAAATTTGATATCTCTTACCGTTCAATATTAATAGTAACCAAAGTTTGTTTATTCCAGCCTTTTATATGCCTTTTATTTTTATAATCACTCAAATAATCAAAACGGTCACCAGATGAATGATAACATCACGAAAATATACAAAAACTAATTTCCTTTTAAGTTCAATCAGCGTCGTTATACGTTATAACTATATTCTCTGAATAAAAAGACATATTTGGAATAATTTCAAACGATGCCAACTTATGCAGCATAACTTTAACAGCAGACGATAATATTTCAGCAAATAAATTAAGTATTGAGATAAATTAAGCAAATTATACATTTTGAATCAAAGCAGACGATAATATGTAAATTTTCAACCAAAACAATGTCCATAGGTACTGTATAATTTAAATAGTCAATTAAAAATTAGTTCAAAACAAGGAAAATAAATCAAATAGAATTAAATATTTTATAACACGAAACAATGTTTACAGTAAATTTTCAATGGTTCTAAATTGTACTTTAACTATTAAACGAAGAAATATTATATTTATGTATATGAAACTGAATTAAAACCAATCAATTCTTTTAAAATACACAAAATTATTCGACTGTTTTAAGTATGTAATGCTTGTTTAGCTTTTAATTTAAAATTATCGCTAAAAGAAAAACTTAGGTGTCATATACAACAACTGTACTTTTCTCTGTACGTACTTTTCTGTAATTTTGGAAAAATATTTCTGATATTTAATAATTTAAATAGCATTGCACGTACAGCTCAAGAATTTTTCTCGCGAGAGTAGTAAAATCTCTTTATATTTCAACAGTTATAAAGCGATAAAAATCTTGAATGTTTCACAAAAGCAGTAATTTTGCAGAAGATGCTAAAAACCTAGTTTTAAACACAGTTCGCATGACCTACATCATAAAATGTCTTTCCCACTGCAAGGTATGGAAAAAAAATCTTTAAATGAAAATTGTGAGTCGTAACAGCAAACAGAAAAACTCCTGGAGTGAATAAAAGTTTTCTCTCGCCGTAAAACAAGCTTATCATTTTATTGCATCTGGCGTTTTGTTGTTTACGGATAAGACACACAAAAAAATCATTTTTTAAAGATGTATGGATGAAGAAAAAAATAATTCGCAGAAAAGAAAAGATGTTTTATCCTTCTAAGTACTCGCTAATGCTACAACAGAAGAGTTTACTTTAACAGATTAATGTGTACCTTGCTATATGTTTAAGTGCTTTTACATATTTTTAATCACTTTTAAATCTTCGTTGCTTATAATTGTTTTATTTTATATGAAGTAAATTTAGTTTTCTTCTTTCAAAAACGTGTTATTATGTGTTTATGAGAAACGTTGAAAAGTATTACGGATCAATAAATTGTTTCATTTTAATACATTAAAACAATTTTTTTTCAAAGGCTAAATTAATCAATAATAAAACTTAATATAAAGTTTCTAAAGGGAAATAATAAAATGTTTTAATTGACAGAAAATCATTTAAATGTTTAATGTTGATAACAAATAGAATATGATGTACAATGGGAATTACAAATGAATTAACATTATTTATAATAATTATGTATGTGCCGTATAGTGATAAAGTTTTAAAAATCCATATCAAGATTTTAGCTCTTAAAATTGCGAAGAAATTTAGAATACTTTTCCTTGTAAATCATTTTTTTAATAAAACTTTTTTTTATCTATAGATATAACTCATTCTAAGAAAAGATAAGTAATTCACATTTTCTTTCTTTTTAATCTGTTTATTACTTGTAAAGGAAATAAATTTTCAAAAATTCATAGAAAATCCAGTTTAAATCTCTAAAAATCTTTAGAAATCGAACAAAAGACTGTAAGATTCTTCTTTCGTTTTCTGTTATTTTTATACTCAATGTTTTCCTAACTTTCCTCATTTATTCCTTATTATTCATATATTTAAAAAAAATAATTCGGTGCTTTTTGAGTTATGTTTATAATTATTACAAATAAAATTATTTAATTATTGAAACTAAAAGCATTCAATTTTAATTGTAAATTGTACATATAAAATTTAAGAGATGTTAATTTTTAGGCAAATACTAAGATTCTTAAAATGAATTACTTTAAGTTAATTTGCATATTATTTAATGAAATCTCATCTCTTACAATTGAATCCCATTCATTACAGCCATGTTCATGGTAAATTTATTTGTACTTACAGTTGTTTTTAAAAATATTTAGAAAAATATGTTATATGTTGACTTGAATCTTATCACTTTTTGAAAGAAAAAAAACTAACTTTTTTTAAAAATAAATCATTTTACAAACAAACATTTCTAAAACGTTCACTCTTTAAAGATTTACGCTGTTTGTTAAAATAAAATCGTATAATAAACTATATTGAAATTTATAAAGTACTTCGAAGTTACTGAATCTTGCCCTAAATAGAGATTTAAAAATAGTCAAGCGAGAAAAGCTTACGATTCCTTTCCCTACAAATTGCTGCGATTTGCCGACGAACTGCTATTGAGAGCAGTTATTTGTCTTCATAAGCTCCCTGGGGAACACTTGCTTAAAAACATTAAGATTTGGCTAAGATGTGATTCATGTGAAGTGTTACATTAGTTTTACTCTTCTAAAACATTATTTTCGCGACAAAAATTTCCAACATCAATAGTTAGAAATGTAAATAAGACTTAAGTGCTCAATTTTAATTACAGAAATTTATTTAAAAAAGAATACAAATGAATTTGGATACATCTACTGAAGTCTGAGTGATAAGTTACATATTTTTTAGAAGAATAGTTATCCACGGATTCTTGTAATTTTTAATAATAATAATAATAACGAATAGTGGAAGAAAGCAAATTATATGATATTTTAGTTAAAGCAACATGTATAAAGTTTAGTTGAAGTAAAATTTCTCTCTCAAGAATGAGCCTCAATCTCAACTCATGACTATTTGCAATATTAAAACATTATCAATAGAATATTGCTTTATATTTTAAACTTTTCATAGTCTTGTAATTATATATAATACCAATCAAAATTCCGGCTAAAATTTTTTGTTTTCAGCTTTAACGGCACTTTTTAATGAAAAAAATGCCCTACTGAAAAAGAACTTAAATTTATTTCATGCTAAAAATCAAAATTTAGCCATTAATGAATATACTTCTCTTTCTGTAGCATTGTAGTAAACATCATACCGCTAAACTTTTAAAAAAGAGTCTTCAGTATAATTTTATGCATTTGATCATAAAATGGAAAGCATTGTAATATATTAAATATTATTGTGTTATGTCTATAATTCATCGGAATGAAAGACTTTTTTTCCATAATAGGACTAATTCCTTAGACAATTACTGAGAAAAAAAACATTATCGTTCTCTACACAAGCACGGGATATTTTTATTCAAAATGTCACATGTAATTTACACTTTATTTATATTTCAGTTGTCCATTCCAATCCCAAGATTAAAGTCAAATAAAATTACTTATTTTTTTATAAAACTGCTTGGTTATATTTTAACTGAGATTTTTTTAAATGTTGCTACTTTATCCAATCAAAACTTAGTTGAAAAGTTACTGTTAACTTATTAATATATTTTTAGTTATTCAAATGTATTACATATGAAGAAAAAAATCCAAATTTTAAGTCACTTTTAATATAATTGTTATATCACAAATTAGTAGTTATGATTTAATTTTTATAATTTTTTAGCTTACACACGGCACAATATCTAACACCATTCTAATGTACGGGCCAAAAAATATTATAAAAAATGTATAAGTAATATACAATTAATGTGTTTTTTTATTTTTATATACGTATACATATATATTGTTAACAATACTTTTAAGAATGAATTTTTCAATTACACTTTTTCTCTTCGACTAATGTTCAACCTTCAGAAATTTCAAAATAAACAAATTAAAACGTCAATTTAAAAATTCAAAACAGCAAAAAGGATAATAATAAAACATTGATTAACATTCAAAATTATGAGCTAACTAACATATACATTACTGATAACGCGGTATAACTGATTAACATAAGCTGAACATTCAAAACTAATGAATATAATTAATGATACATAACTTATTCTAAATATAACTCGAACGTGAACATTTTACTGTTTAACTTCCCAAATTTTAATCAACATCCCTTATTTATGTGAAACCGACTTAGGCTTAATTCGACATAAACATTTCTAAAGTTCCTAAGCTCTGTTTATTTTAGCCCCACACGAACGAATCGACCGTTACGGTCAGCGCCAAATATTGACTTTAAAGGGCATAGAAACAGAGCGAAGAAATGGCGAAAATCAGATTAAAATTAGACGTAATTATGATTCTCCGTTTCTCAGCAGAGTCAACTCTGAGCTTAAGAAGTAAATGCATAGGAGGCAGAAGAAGAAGAATAAACAAAAAGATCGTCTCTCAAGTACGATAGCCAAGTTGGCAACGAGAGAAAACTTTTATATTTAACCACCGGTGAATACGCTTTGAGGGGAACTGAACTGTCTCTTCACAGAATTTCGCTACGATACCCAACAAAAATATAGTATCAACTTCTCAAATCAATAATATTCATACTTCATAGTATGAAGTACAGTTTTTAATCAAATTCAATTATTTTTCATTAGAATAGAATAATGATTACAATTAAAGTTTTGAAAGACAACTCTGGAAAGTGAAAATATAATTTATGCAGAAATGTATTTAAGAATAGTTTTTAGACCAGTGCTTTTCAAACTTTTAATATTTGCGACTCAATTTTCAATCATAATTTTCATCACCCCCGTCCCGCAAGTATTAAGTGCATTAAAAATGCACTTTTTTTTTGACGTAAAGCTATAAAACGACTTTAATTATTAACTATACAAATTGTCAAGATAAGTATAATATCTTGTATATGACAAGCCTGTGAGACGCACTAGTAATTATTATAAACTTTGTTTTTAGTTTAATTTTGAAAAATTAACTATCAGAAACATAATTCAATACTGATACATTCAAAAGTGTATAGCAATAGAAATACATATTTAATTTTATTTATATCTCAGAATGTATTTTATTTTCTTCTTTTAAGTAAAATAATGCTTATTTTAAATCTTTTATTCTTGGACCTTCTTCTATTCTTCTTTAACTAGACATAGGGATATATCGCTCCCAGTCGAGAGGGGTTCACCAAACAGTTTGAGAAACGCTGTTTTATACTTTAAGCGAATTAACCGATATAAAATAAAGAGGTATTTAATAAAGTATAATCTCTCTATAAAAGCTTTATTCTAAAACTGTAGAGAAATGTGTATCATTTCTCTTCTGAAGAAATAAATTTTTTAAAAAAAATATTATTCGTAAAATAATTTATTTACAAAAAAAAATATTTCTGAAAGTTGAAATATTTTTTTTTATTTTATCAATTATATTAATTATGATTAAAATTATATTGTATCAATTCTGATTAACATTTTATTCTGATTAGAATAATGAAAATGAACAATATTTTTGTATTATTATCAACATAAAAAATAAATACTTGATTTTTAATTAATTCTTTACATTGTAATATTTAATATCTAAACAGAACAGAAGCGGTTATGAAATTAAAATAATGCTACGTAAAATTCAACACAGTATGAAGCATTTTTTCAATTTTAAAAATTAATGCTTTTATTAATTATTTAATGCAGAATATAGTATTGAATAAGTTCATCTAAATTGTATTTGTTTGATTTAAATGTTTAAACATCTTTCCCTACTAGCGAAATATTTGCAATCCTTATGAAAAACTGACTGTGAACTTAATGTAACAGTGAAAATATATATACATCAAATTTTATTTATTCTCACGCTGCAAAAAAAATCAAGCTAAAGAACACAAACTTTTAATGAATAATATTCTATTAAATTAATAAAACATTTTACCTAATTCTCAAATGTAAAATAATCAATTTTTAAAAAAGAAACTGTCCAAATATGTAAATTTTCATTCGTGTTAAGTTTTTTTTAAAGAAGCCAAATAAAATATGATTTGAAATGGTTTATAAATACCATGCTCATTTAAACTTTAAAATCAGAAAAAAATATTTTTTTTTTTTACTTTTTGAAACTAGATGCATTTAATCCTTTTGAATTAAGTTCTCTTGAGCTTAAAAATAATTGTCTCGGCTAACTTCTTTTTACTCCGTTGCTAACGCTAAACACTGGAGCGTTGTTTTTTGAAATGTAAAGAACACGTTTAATAAAACATAGCTTTAGTCTCGATTTTCTTATAATCCGTATATGTTTGATGATCATCATCGTATTTTATTAAATGATTATATTTACTAATTTTGTTATACTTTTTTCTGATCATATTAAAATTATTTGTCCTTTTTTTTTCAAAAACCATTCTTATAAATTTTTGACACTATTAAAATTCTTAAAACTCAGTTTCTATTATCAATATTAATTCGAGAAAATTCTTAAAAATGTGACCATTTTATTCAGTCGGACTCTATTTAACGAAGTCACTAAATTCCGAGAAAAAGTTCGTTATGTGGCAAATTTTGTTAAATTATTTTTCATCTTTTATTATACTTAATAAACCACATGAATCAAATTTTAAATTCATTAAAACTGTGTATTAATAAAAAGTAATTATTCGCGCGGTTTTGGTAAATTAATATTTATTTATTTTATACACTGTATTTTCAAACTTATTACTGTTTTGTATGACTGTATTTTCAACTTAAATGAATGATTTTACATCAAAATTGTTGAATTTTAATAACATTTTTCTTAAATTTTAAGCCTGCAAGTAATTTTAAACATACTTTATTTTACAGCCAGTAATTTTGAGCAAGCATTACCATCTGTGTTCTTAACTTTAATTACTGATGAAATCTGTTAATTTTGTTTGAAAAATTACAGCAATTGTATTACTCTCGGTGAGTTAGACACCTGGTAAAACCATTTCAAGGTCACTGATCATCATAAAATGTGTTAAAGGAGAAAAAATGTGAAATGTCCATAAAAATTTTTAAAATAATGATAACAAATTTAAATCCCAAGAGAAAATTTTGTTAAATAGAATATGCCCTTCACTATTTGGAGATTATTTTACGAAAAAAATAGTAAAATGTTCTTGGTTCCAGGAAAAAAAATCGCAAAGTAGAGAAATTCGCAAAATTGAGGTTCGTAAAATGGAGGTTTGATTGTATATAAATATAAAGAGAAAATGGTAAAGTTATTAAATAATTTTCTAATAATTATATTCCTTTCATATAAGGAATCCCTTTAGCATATTAATTTCGTTAAATAATAATGAGATGGAATGTCACTCACAATGTCAGTCTTATATGCGTATAAAATACATAAATACATACGTATAAAATGAGTTATGTATATAAAATTCTTGTGCGTTAGGTTTGTACTTGGATCTAGATTTCAGAGGTATCTATTTTTTTAAAACTTATAAGCTGAAAATATGTGAATTTTTTTTAAAATTAATTTTGTTTAACATAGTTTCCTAAAACAATGCCTTTGGTATAAAGTGCTACAGAGTTCAAGCATATAATTATTGGAGAAATTTTAAGGGTCTATGAATCAAGAAAGTGTATGTGGTAAAGATGCATCAATAACAATGAATTGGTTCATAAATATGTAGCAAGACATTATCAAAATGTATTAAAACTGAACATTTAGACTGAATTGTATTCTAAATATAAGGCAACCTCTGACTTTTAACTTGATGAAACCAAATTTGTGAACAATAAAGTTAGAGATCCCTTTTTTAAATTTTAAATCAATCAAAATACAGAAAAATGGTGGTTTCCTTACTATTTACCTTCGGTTCAAATAGCGTCTGGTCACTTAGGGTGTTTGTTTGGGTTACTAAGGTAACTCAAATCTACATAAATGCAAGTTACACAAAGTCAAAGCTCGTTGCGCGCTATAATTTTTTTACCTCAGAATTACATCAATAACGGTACTGGTATACGTCATCTCCATGAATCCTAGATTCACAGTTGAATTTATACACTCCATTATATTAAAAAATCATTATATTATTTTTTCTTAAATATCATTATTTGAATAACGTGTATTATTTAATAAATACATATTTGTGTTCATTTGAAAAATCAAACAAATATATATATATATATATATATATATATCGATGTAAAACATTTAGAAAGTAATTTTTTTCTTTTAATTTCTACTATGTTTTACCTGCAATATGCTTATATGATTCTAATATGTTTCATGATATTTATCCATGAACTATTTCAATGTATATATTCACTTGTAAGGAATTATTTCAGTTTATTAAAGTGTTTTTACGTGGAATAATAATATTCATTTCAAATGTTAATTTTTACCAATTACTCATTAACATAGGGTAAAAGAAAATATTGTATGTATAGCATCATAAAATTAATGTTGATGTAATTTTTTTCTAAATTTCATTTAATTTGTTTTTAATTAGTGTGTCCAATGGAAATTAATAAATGAAATTCTGTTCTTTAAAAAATACGAACAATTTGTAAAAACAAAATTTTATTCAATAATTTTTTTTTCTGAATGAATTTGTAACTTTAGTTTATGAATTTTCATTCAATGAAACTTTCAATGGTTTTAATCGTCTAAAATCTCTAAATATTTCAAATAAAAATTAAATTTTAAAATTTTAATATTGAAAAATCAATTTATATAGTTAATTATTAAATATTTTCTGCACATGAATTCATTTTAACGAGGAAAGACATTTTTTTAAGTTGTTGAAAAAAAGGAGGAGGATATCATTTTTCAGTAGAGAAAAGTATATTTTCTTGAATTCCATTACATTTTCTGATCAATCATTTATTTCTCATTATCAATTATTTTAATAATTCTAACTATTCATTATGAATAGTTTATATGTCAGACAACTTGATTATTATAGCAATGTATTATTCTACAATGCAATGTCTACAGTTGAAAATCTAAACTATTGATCTGAAATTATCTCAATAAGTTTGACCCCTTAACTTCCGAGTAAAATTTGCGAAATTCATCCCCCAGTGCCACCTTTTCTCCCCCCAGGGGCACGTTATTAAGCGGTTTAATTGGGGGAAAAGAAAAGGCGTATTTTTTGTTCACTTTTACTTTAAAAAGGAAAGAAAAGAAAAGAAGTGGATAAAATTATAAAAAGAAAATGTAAGATTTAATCTCTACAATTACAATGTAATAAAAAACAAAGTATAACCTATCTGTTCTGTGATATATCCTGAAACATGGTTGAACACATTAAACAGCATCAGTGCATTCGAACAAAAAATTAAAAAGCTCCTATTACACCCGGTAAGCAAAACTGACAGCAAAGGAAGAATAGAAAAGAGCACACTCAAACGAAAAAATATGAAAAACTGCTTAGCTGTGAATTTCATCGTTCCTGGAATATACCCTTTGACATCCCTTCCTCACCCCTTCTCCGAAATAAGTAAATTCTTTATACTATCAATGTCATTTTATTGAACTCCAAAGCCGTAGGACTTGTTTTAAACAGAGTAGCACAATACAAAAAGCCCTTCTTTGGAAGGACGAGTACACACGTCTGGGACACTTAAGGGGTTAATAATAAATTTAAGGAAATTGCATTGATGCCAAATGAGTTTTAAAAATAATAAAATACTCTTTTCATTAAAGAAAAACAAAGCAGATTTTGCATTTCGCCCGCGTTTTCTTTTTAGAACCTGCATTCTTCATCACGAATTGTTGACAACAGTGTGACAAATGCTGATAAAGCATATCCTATTTTGTTAACTTCGCATGCACAAAAGATGCTGAAGTAAAAATGGAGGGTAAGAGAAAGAACAGAATGAATATTGCATCAGCACGTTCTTTTTTTTCTGAGAAATTTACGGTACTTGAGAGGGTATCGATCGTGACTAAGAATCTCGTTTTATAACAAACGCGAAAAGAAAAGCTTTCATTAAACGATTGGTTCGACGTCAAAATGACTAGGGAGTAAATTGCCGGATTTAGGAGAAACAACCATGGCGTGTTGGAAGAATTTCTAGTCGAAAGTAATCCGGAAATGTCTAGAACAAAATCTTTTTTCTGTATTAAAGCTAGGGCTTTTTTCCACCATATTACGCTACTTATAATTTGATTTTTGTGTAACTTTGAAGCTTTTGCCTCTTTTTTATACAATGTTTTATTTTGTAATGTATATGATTTTGAAATAAAATACAGTTTTTAAAAACTTTATTTAAAGGGGAAAAACGGATATTTTGAAATGAATATAAGTACTATACAAATAAATTTTTAAAAAGTTTATAAGTAAGAGTTGAATTTAGTACTGTCACAGCATGTTGAAGTGCTTCTTGTCGAAAGTCATCGAAGCAAAAATATTATGACGAAATACTTTAGTAAAATATTTTCTTATATATTTTAAAGGTACCGCGTAGCTTGATGGTCACGGTAACTGTCCATTTCAAATATTTATGCTGCAAATGTTTTGGTTAAAATGTTAGACTTATGGTATCAAATATAAGCCGTTGAGTTATTGGTATATTAACATGTAAATAGTTAAAAACCATAAACATTCAATATAATAAATAAATAACTATAACGATATGATGCAATTTAAAAACAGCCAGTAGATCTCAAATGCAAAATTTAGTATAAAAATGGTAAATTCATTTTTCTGTTGTTGAGAGATTTATCAAAGAGCTTTATTATGATAAACATTTAGAGCAATTTGTTTCTTTATTATGTCTTTTGTTCTAAATGGTAAGCAACATTTTATTTTCAAAACAAGTGTAACTTTTTTCTATGAACTTTTCTTTGGTTATATTAAAATAATATATATATATAAATCTAAATGATAAATTCACTTTCTTATATATGAATGGAACATATTTTTAACTATACAAAAATTTATGAATGGTTTTCTGATTTAAGAAATACTTTCATATTCATTCATTTTCTTTATTTTAAATTGTTTTTTATAGCTTACATTTGATATTTCAAAGTAATTACAGTTTAATTTTAATCAGAACCACATTTTGTACTTGTAATGTATTTCAGAGAAATATATATACTTAAATTTATGAATCTTGGGACATAATTTTCTAATTCAATAGCCCACGTTCAGAACCATGATTTTGAAAATCCGTTTAAATGAAAAACCGTTTTGATATTTAGTGTCACCTGAATTAGAATAAACATATACATTGTCTTAAGAATATTATTACAGAAAAAAAATTCTATCTTTTGGTAAAAAACGAAGAAAGAATGACATATTTTTAAACCATTCTCTTTTTATAGGAAATGCTTCTAAAATTATTTTGCTTATATATAGGTAAGACTTTTTACAGAGCCTGAAACTAGGATTTTTGAACAATTCTCAATATTTTCAGAGTTACGATCGATTGAAGTAATAACTGATGTTTTTTGTTAAAATATCTCTATTCTGATGTATTAAAATATGAATAAATTCCTTTCTAAATAACATGTTTCAAAAATTCTTGTTTAGGCTCTGTACAGAAGTCTTGGCTATAAATAGGCAAAATATTATTTCTATAAAAGTATTTTCCATAAAAAGAGAACATTTTGAAAATATGTCATTCTCTTTTTATATTTTGCATCATTTTTTAATCATTTTAAATCATTTTTTCTTGTAACAATATTCTTAAGACAATTTTATATGCACATTCTAATTCAGATCATACTAAATATCAACAAAAAGTTATTCATTTATGTGTATTTTCAAAATTACGTCCCAAAGGTAGTGGGATACCTTAAAAAGAAATAAATTTGATTTCAGATTAAGAAATGGGCACTTTAAGAAATGAGTACAAAAATAGATTCTATAAAAAATAGAGTTTAAATTAAGACTTCTATATTGTAAAGAAATAAGTTCCTATTTGAATAAAAATAATATTTTCAGATAAAATGTTAGGTACAAATTTAGTGATTTCTTCCATTTTGAGGTAGTTGTTAATCCTATTTTTGAGTCTTAAATAATTCTCGGACATTTTTTTTTTGTAATTTTCAGAATTTTCAACGCTATTTTTCTTTATACAAAAAAAAAAGATAGTATTTAAATTTAATTCGCGTTTTCTTTTGACTTATGTCCTTATTTGTAGAAAACTTTTACGAATACTTTGATACCTACAATATATTCTAGAAGAACACTATTTATTGTAGGAATTCAATTATTGGTTCATATATATTTTCCATACAAAGTATTATACTTTGCATGCAATGATTTAGAAGTATTTTGGCATTTTCATTATTTTTACGTTTTTAATTATTTTATACATTACATACAATTTGTCAAAACATTTTAACAACCTATACTTAGTTTAAAGTATTATTTATTTAAAAATTATCTTAAAAGATGCAATATTGTAACATAATTATAACAAGATGTTTAGTTTAAAGTATTACTTATTTAAAAATTATTTTAAAAGATGCAATATTGAAATAAAGAATATTTAAAATTCTATAAAAACGAGTTTTTTTTTCAGTCTGTAATAAATATGAGCTAAGATTAGCAGGCTTAAACAGAAAAAAAATGTATAAAAAAAACCTTCCAAAAATATTTTTAAAGCAATATTCAAGCAAAACGTAATAATTACTATGTGATATTAACTAATCTAATTTCTGTAAAATATTTTTGAAAGCTAATTCCATAATTATATAGATTGAATTTATGTAATAGTTTAAATACTATTTTTTGAAATAAATTTCATATATTTTTATGACTTTGTAAGTTCCCCATGCAAAAATAATATCTTTAAGTCTTGGAAAGCTTATGCATGTTTATAAAATAATGTCGCTGACAAAACATAAGATCAAAATTATTTTTACCAAAAATATTGTAATTTAAATTTTATCTCTTCTTCGTAATTAAAAAAGAAAAAATGAAAGGCTTTAATTTTATCTTATATTAAACCTTTATTTATTTTTTTATAAGCAATGTTAAATCTTTTGGCATTATGATAAATAATAACCGTATAGAGAAAATCTCTCTTTTCTTCCAGGAAGAAAATATTTTTATTAAAAGCTTCAGAGAAAAGATTTATCGTTGAAAGATATTTGAAAATGATGTACCATTATTCACAGATAAACATGTTTACCACAAGAACTTAACATATTTTTCTGGAAATTGTTTGTTACAGCTCCGAAAAGAAACTATCAATCGAATGGCGTGTAGACAGAAACCATAAAAATGTAGACACGTGATTCTTTTTTTTTTCAATACTTTCATTTCGATTTGACAGAAATATATATATAAAAATTTCAATCACTGAACCGAATCTCATTCCAGTTGACGTTAGGCGTTTCGAGTATTTTAACAGAGGAACGATTCGTTGTCATAGCAACCAACAAAACATGAAAAATCTCACAAATAATTTGTTAAGATTTAATTATTATGGAATCGGTAACCGATTTTCGAAGCCAATAGTTTAAGTGCGTTATTCTTTTTCTTTCTCTTTTCAAAAACTGCAATCGTTAGCACATTTTTATCTTTTGAATCAATTCCCAATTTTGTATGTAAAAACCTAATTGCATCTACAAAAAAATGAAACTATGTTGAAAGGAAAATACTAGCAATACATTGAAAGAATAATAGTTCTTTTGAATTAACATGCTTTTAAAATTTTTGTGATTGTCGCAAAAAATCGCAAATAATTGGAAACAAGATTCTCCTTTTAAAATAATAAAGGGAAATTTCAAAAATAAGCAATTATTTAATAACTGACAATCCTTAATTTCATATCATTTGATTTATTTTTCAATACAAGAAAACATTGTATCTTGATTGGCATAACATTTTATATAAAAGTATAGTTCATATAAAAACTCATTTGGTGGCCCTTGAATGCAGATAACTTTGAGAATGATAGTATATAATTTTATTGTATATAATAATCCCTTATTAAAAAAATTTCATACTGTGCAGTATTTTTAATGTTATTAAAATTTTTAAGTAACATTATTTGTAATTATAATTTAGTTAAATTACAATTAAATTTCACTTTTAATATCTGTTCATTTCATCATAAGTATTCAAACATTATATGTTAAAATATGTTTCAAAAGCTATCAAATAAACTGCCGTTATACCAATAATCAGTGAACAGTTCAATGGTTATTCTAAAAAAAGTCATATCGTATAAAAGAGTTTTCAGCAAAGAAACATATCTTTAAAACTTTAACTATTTATTACATCATAGAAAATAAATTTTTGATCACTTATTAATACTCTTTAAAATGGGGGACAAAGTGATAGAACAATCAATGCTAGACATCTTGGAAAAAAAATATTGTTTTCTGTATTCCCCATAAAATTTTATTGATAAAAATTAATTTCCCCCAAACTCATGATATGGGTATGCTTCTACATATGTTTCAAAGTTACTTAAAGACAGAAAACGTTAGAAGATGTCTTTAGCCAAAGCCATTATCAGCTAAAAGTTTAGAAAATGGTACCAAACTTTCCTCGAGTTCACGGCTTATGCGTCTTCTCTAGGTCGTTTGTAGATTTTACGGGACAAAGAAAGTTTTTCTTTTATTACATTCTCTCGTGGGAAAAGTACCACATAAAGCATAATGGTTTTTTTCAATATTTTCCCTTTTTTTTCTCTAAAAACTATTACAGACTTAAACGCGAGTTCCTTCGTAAAATAACTCGATGAATTAAATGTTTGCTTAAATTGACAAAAAGAAGAAACATTAATATTTTCTTCAATGCTGTAGAATTTTCTTAATCGTATATTATATATTTTTTAAAATATCTTAATTTCCGTATTGAAACTTACATTATTACATGGTGCCTATCTATACCATTGATGCTTCAGTTACCACACGCTGGTCTTTTTTCACAAATTTAAAATAGCCATTTAATACAAACCGACTCTCAAATGATACTTTTAACAAAGCATCAATTTATCAAAGTTTTAATGCTCGTTTTTTCTCTGAGTAACATGTGTTCAGCTAAAGCAGTTTAATAATCATCAGTAAAAACATTCGAACAAAATACTTATGCATAATTCTAGTCATGATATTTTTTGAAAATGCGGAACTATAATAGATATAGCTTTTTCATAAAATTTACATATCATTATTCGTTTTAAAATATATATATATATATATATTATTAATCAATAAATTGCTGTAAAATAGGTTCACTTTTCTCTGCATGCCATTGATTTAAATATCTATCGATATCCTCAAACATATAAAAGGTAATGATATCTTCACCCTGTACACATATATATATAAGCTAAACTCAGTGGAGCAACAGCCCATGAGGACCAAGGTCTACTGTGCTATCTCAGATTCAGTTCTATCTCAGCGATATATATATAAATTTGTTACGCCAAACAAAACCCCGATTATAAACTACACTGGAGTTGTATAAATGGTTTACCATGTTATACAATAACCAACGGTACGTTCAGTGCTCAAATTAATACAACATTCTAGTTAAAAAAATTGACACTAGAGAGAAACAGTAAGACGTTGTATGTACCACATTCTTAACTGAGTGACTAATTAAATCGAAGTTTTTTAAGGGGGTTCTAAATAAATTAAGGTTAGTAAGTAATATTCCGTAATTTATATACTTTTATTAAACTCAACTTGATATTATTATGAAAGAAGAATATTCTACTTACGAGAATTCTTCCTGTAGTAGATTGGCCAGATATCAGTTCGCCGGCCCAATCTTTGGCCTCTGTCATGAACCCAATTTCCGCCACTTCCTTTCCACTATTGCCCCCTTTGTTGTTTTCGCCAGGAACTTTCGTCTTGGAGGCAGCTTGAGAAGAAGCAGCTGCAGTACTGCTGCGACAACAAATAAATGCACAGGCCCTCCATAACAGAATGATGAATATTCCCACCAGACAGGTGATAATACTAGACAACAGAAAACACCACCACTTCCTTTCTTTAAGGCACAGTTCTTCTTCTGTCAAGTTCAATGCCGTCAAGTTCACCGCATCGGCCTCCATTCTGATGGTAGAGATATCTCAAATGCGATTAAAACAAGTCAATGGTTTTCAAAGCTACATGTGAGCCGATAAATTGTGAAATATCATGGTAATAGATCAACAGTTACTTGATGTGAATCTGTGTTTGATATACCAGTGCATATTTAAAAGTTTGCTAATGACAACCAGTATGTAAATCTCGAGTTCTCTCAGAAATACATCAACTATTGAAGGCTTTAGGTTCTTCCTTCATCTAACTCAATTTACTTGGCTTTATGTCAATTTTTTTAAGAACAATATATGTATTTTTCATTTTTATCTTTCGTTTTGATTCACTGCCAGTTTTTTACTCTACAAGTGGTTTTCGCTGATGAGCTACAGTCAAAATGATATGGCATCTTCTTCTGCTCTATATCTTAGAATATATCTTCTTTTGTGCTAGTTTATACCCATTCTTTTGATAAGCTGTTTTTTATTCTTTTTTATATTAGGAACGTCACTACGAGTGTAAATATAGAAAACAATTTCTAAGATACATCGTTAACAATGCATAACATTTTTAAAGAAAATAGCATACTTTTCAAATGATATGAAATTTGGATATTTTTTAATCTTAAAACTACATAACACAATACTACTTTAAGTATAAGGCATAGACGTTCTTCGAACTTGCAAGGTGTCAGATTACGTAGGTTTCAAACTAATCAACACAACATTAGATAAATATTTCATAACATTCGTAGAGATAAAGGTCGTTTTCTAGAGTACTATATTCTGATTAAAATTTTGTAATAAGACTTTACAAATTTAACATCATCACAGTCTTCTGTGCTAAAATCTCTTTCCTGAATTTCACTTTAAAGTTCTTCTCAGTAATAAATTTCAACATCAGATCAATATTTAGTAAAATATTAGTCCATTGAACATTTCCTTTCTTAAAATATCTTTGTCTATTCAAAACCTGGTAAAATCTTCCCAAAACCAATTTCTTTCACTTCTCTTAACAAGCATCTAACCATCCACAATGGTTATGATACATTTCAGACATTCTTTGACCTTTCAACCAATATTCGTTTTCAAATATCAGTTCTCATTTCATCATATCCTAAGGCACGGTATGTCAGTGAAATCCTTGATTATATTCGATGTATATGTTTTATTTTGGACTGCAAGTTCCACTTCAGTTGAACATCTATATGTCGTGCCGATCCCTCTGGTAGCGTATCGACCTCATACCTCAAGACGTTCTCCAATAATTCGAATTCCGATAAAGTCCAGATAAAGGCTTCCAACACCCCTGGGCTTGAGTATCCGTTCAAGCATCTAGAAATGGAAAAATACAAACTTTCAGAAAAAACTCAATAAATTTTCTTCAAAAAACAGCCTTTTTGTTACAGGCTAATAATGATAAGAACAGTAATTTGAAGAATATGAAACAAAATCAAACATTATTTTTTCCATTACCAAAGTTCTCTTATTTCAGCATATTTATATGTTTACGCTGTCAGTCTAAAAATGAATATAAAAAATATCAATTAAAAAATTCATTTAAGACAAAAAACGTGGACCTGACTTTTGTATTATTCCATAAAGAAATTATGAAAATATTTTTAACCTTTTTTCTAAAATTGTCTATTTATTTCGCAAATACTTGAAGAAAATAATGAAACAATCATCTTTGGTTGTTTAGTTACACAGCTAAGAACAGTGAAATTAAAATTTTAAAAAATATATTTTTTAACTTTTACATTCAGCGATTAATTTTTCTTAAGATTCATTTTTTTTTAATAAAAAACTGTTTGTCAACAGAAAATGCGCTTGTTAAAGTTTTTATACCAGCAATGTGTTTTACTCTTATTTCATATTATGTCAAAATGTAAAAAGAAACGTTGTTCTTACACATCACAAAAATAGTCAAACTCCAGAAGAAATGATAAAGATTTTTATAGTATCATTTCAATAAAAACTTTTATAAGAATGATTTTACTGGCCAAACAAAAACATTTGAATTGTATTCATTAAATATTTGAATGGATTTGAAAAATCAAACTTACGCAAAATAATAACAGCGAAATTTCTAACAATAAGTGCAGATTATAAATAGTGAAATAAACTTTATAAAACATTTTGACAAATTCACATTTTCTTAATATCCTACTAAGCTAAATGTCTTTATTTTTAAAATTTCATAATTTTTTTTTATATTTTAGAGGGAGAATAACATCAAACTACGAAATCAATTTTGAAAATTTACCATCACTAAATATCAGTTTACTTGACTTTCAGAATACAATTAATTCATGTTTTCATGATGAAGGGGTTATTTATATGTATTAAAAACTATTAGAGAAATGTAAAATAAATAATAATTTATCCTTTGTGGAAATATTTCTAATTTCTAATTTTATTTATTATAAATATTTATAGAAAATTATTAGTTACAATTATTTTACCGCAAATGTAAATTTAAATACAGGGAAGTTGTCTTCCCACACGGTGATGGATATCGAATATATGAACTTAATTATTGATTATAATATATACATTTATTGTTTCTTATTAGTACTTAGAGGAAATCGTCTATACATCAAAATATTTTTATAAAACTTCCAAACTTATTTAAATTAAACATTTTTTTAAAAATATTAGAAACTTCACAGTAAATATTAATTAAAGAAATTACAAGAATTTGGGGTCTCAAAAAACATATAAACAAGTAAAAAATTCATTAAAAAACAGTCAAAGTCATTGATTTCTACAAAGTTTTAATTTTAAAAAAATCAGAAATCAGTATTATAGTACAATTAAAAATATACATAGCATAACTCTTCCGTTATTTTTTTCCTACAGCAGTTTCACGATTTCTTTTTAATTACAGAAGAAAATAACAGTTTACTTTTGATAATTTCTTTTCTTAATACTTCATCAGTAAGTATTAATGAACTAATGATATTTAATTTTTATGAGCATTAAATTGTAACGAAAGTCAAACAAACAAAATTTTAAAAAATGTGACAAATAGGGTTGTATCTTATGTGCATTTAATTGTTAGTTTTTCATACGTGTATTATCTAGATTAGTTTTCCAATAAAAAGGAACCAACATGTTTTGATCTATTTCCTAACACTGAAAGATAGATCAAATATCGCTTTGATATATAAAGCATCATTTCATTCCCCTATCGTGTTCATTATTAGTGACACTTACCCACATTATTTTATTTTTTAATCGATATATTGTCAAGTTAGTGTTATATGTAATGACTAAAACTTTAATGTATAAAGAAATAAAACTTTACATTTTTTTAAAAATCATCAATACTATTTCGTTTGTGGTTTAAAAAAATAAGATTTTTCTACAATACTTTTTCAACTTCTATACAGTAAAAGCTGTTTGAAAAAGGAAAAAAAAATCTAAAAAACTCTATGAAGTACAGAAAAATAATGGAAGAAATGGAAATTAAAAATTTGTGAGCTTTAATTAAAGTTGTTATGTAAGACTTTAAAAGTGTTGAGTACAAATTTAAAATGTTAAAAGTTTTAATATTGGAAGGTATTTAAAAGCATGAAAGATGTTTTGAAAAAAAGAACATAAAAGGAAACAAGTGTTTCTCGCAAACTCTGGAAACAAAGGCATACGGATTTCACTTTATTAAAAAAGTTATTTATGTAAGTCAAATGTTTTGCTGAAAGAACGGAAAATATATTTTTATTAATGAAATTCTTTTTGATAGGAAGAAAAATATCGTAAGAGATTAATACTGTGTAAAGATCGCGAATAAAGATAATTGTTGCATGTATTATTTTAGGCATTTCGTGCAATTTTGAATGGAAATTTCAAAAATTATGCTAGAAAAATTTTAAAATAAGAATTAAAAAAGTAATTAAAATTTGGTTTCAATCTTTTTAAAAATAACTTTACAGTAAATATAATATTCATCTTCAAGATGAAAACTTTCAGTCATGAATTTTCTTAAATGGAATGGTGGATCATTCATCACTTTCGAAAATGCATGAACCTTAATTTAATTTATTCATTGCAATCCAATGTAAAGCTTCTCTAAGCTGATGTTTGATTCATTTTATTAATGACTGAAATTTCAAAGGAAACATTCATTAACGGAAACAATACTGTTGCAAACTTGAATTCATTTAGGACATTCAACAACAACATAAAATAGGAAGCGGCGGATTGATAAGATGAATTAAAACAATTTTACTGATTCAGTAATACAACGAATAAAATTTTTTGTTGCTAATTGTCAAAGATAAGATGAGCAAAAAAGTATTTTATAAAAAAAATAATTAAGGTATTATTCGAGTTTTTGAAGTTATTTACAGTCGACAAATCAACCAATGGTCTTGGAATGATTAGTTCAATAGGTTTGTACAGTCAAAACAATTTACTGTCATTGATATATGTATCACTCAAAATTTCAGTTTATTGCAGTTTAAATATAAAGTAATTATTCTTCCTTTTACACAAGAAATATTGATTGGCTGGAAGTTTAATACTAAAAAAAGTGAAAAAATCTTTTAAGTTTATTTTTTTCTGAAGAACAACTCAATGATTATATATAAAAATTGTTCATTTGCTCCATGAAAGTTGAATAAATTTCAAATTTAAACCTAATGTGTAACACAAAATAACGCTAAAACTTCAGAAACAATAACAATAAAGCAAATGTTGAGAGAAAAAGTACTTACAGGCTTTTTGTAAACAGAATCTTTGATCGTGATTATCTATTCATGACACAAATATCAAAGGGTTTTTTTTTTTTTTTTTTTTTTTTTTTACAATAAATAAAACTACACCTTCACTTCTCACCAGAATTTTTTTTGTCATAGGAAATGACACTGAATTCAAACTAATTGCTATTAACATCTTGGTAATATCGTGAAGATAATGCTTCCTACTTATGAGAAACCAGAATGTAACATGTTTTTTTTTTGCGTGTCACTGTTCTTTGCCTTATGATCCCTATGACCGATAAAAACTCATCTTTGTTTTTAAATGAAAAAAAATCATAATTTTTTTTTAACAAAAAACTATTTGCTGAAACTTTGATAAGGTGACCTTGAAATAATATTTTCATATTTTCTTTTGAATTCCATTTTGACCAGATTTTTCGTCATGACTTAACTTTGCTTCTGGCAATCTTGCAAATCAGAAAACTGTTTCATTTGTGATCGTAAAATTTTTGCACAGAAAAAAGATGCACCTTGAAAAGATTTTCTCATATTTCCCTCTGGATATCTTTAAAATTCAGTGTTAAAATGATTTTACGTCTCATGCTATCATGGTTTAACGTTGCTTCTGATTATCTGTTCCTCACATAGTTTCTTGGAGGTCATATGCATATTTTATTTTATACTGTCCATATAGGATAATTGTATGTACTCATTCTTTTGCTCTTTGCAATCAAATAATAATTTTTAATAGCAATGTTGCAAAAAAGTATTGTTTCAATAATTAATTTTTTAGCAACATGGTTTATTATTTATTTCATTCAGTACTGTTGTTTGTTCTGAACTATTTCAACGGGGACCTGTTTTAGGTAGATTTTGATTTTAGTTCATACTAATTAAATGTTTTTAGTATTTAATTACATCTAATACTGTATATTAGATGTATTACAGAGATGTTAGATAGTATTATATGAGGTATGGGTGCAATGCTAATTTAATTTTTTTTCAGTTGAAGGCTTCCTAATATTTCTTATTTATGATAGTTTTTGGGGAATCAGTTTATCAATAATTTTTTCTTTCGGTTCATCTATTGCAGGTTATTTCACCCATAGTTTCCATAGCAAAAACTCACTACTGCTATCACTTTTCTACAATAATTTTTATTTATATTTGCATTCATTGATATCTATTTACTCTTTAGCTTGATAATTTTCTCTCTTACATTGAAATATTTGTTTTTGTTAAATTATTATTTACTTTGAGGCCAAATTACAATTTGTTTAAAATTATTTCTAATGTGAACCTTTATTTGAAAAGAATATTTTTAATTTTTGCTTATACTACTTTTCATACACACACAGGGTTTTACCCTCACTAAAAAATATTAAAATTCTATAATAGATAAATTTTTGTTTTTAAAACTTAACCCGTACGAAGAACGGGCATTTCAGCTAGTACTAAAAAAGTGAAAAAATCTTTTAAGTTTATTTTTCTGAAGAACAACTCAATGATTATATATAAAAATTGTTCATTTGCTCCATGAAAGTTGAATAAATTTCAAATTTAAACCTAATGTGTAGCACAAAATAACGCTAAAATTTCAGAAACAATAACAATAAAGCAAATGTTGAGATAAAAAGTACTTAGAAGCAATTCTGTGTTTTTCAGAAATTTAGAATGCAAGACAAAACTTACCAAATGTAAGTATCATTGGAATAAATGCAAAACTACCACTATAACCCAAAGAGACTATGAAACTCACAGCATACTAGACAAGTGTTAGATGCACTAATGTTTTTATGTACGTTATATAGTCCGAGAGTCTCATGAATAATGTACGTGTATTGCGTGCAATAATTTTCTAATTAATGTAATAGAACCTGCCAAAAAACACACATTTCATAGTAAAAAACACTCTGTACACTAATTATTTATTCATTCGTTAGAGGTATCGGTAAAGTACAAATGCTTTTTGCTGATAGGAACACGCAATATTATAGCGTGTTATGGTTATTTTTTTATGATATGTGTTAATATGGATGTTACTCTAATTACAGTAAACATTGTTAGGAAAAATATAGTTAAATGAGCTATATATTTATATATTAATTATGAAATATTTTCATTAATTTCTGTAATTGCAGATATTTATATTTGAAGTTACAGAAATTAATGAAAATATATTTCATATTTCTTAACTCACACGATATAGCTCGAAATTTTTATATTTTATAATATAAAATTTCCATACATCTCGAATATTTTTTTGATCTTTTTATTAAAATATTCTGCTTTGCCAACAATATTTTAAATAAATATTATTACACTGCATGTATATATTTTTTGTTAATTTTTATAAAACGGAAAAACTATAATTAACTTCGTTTTCAAATGTTTTAATTGTATTGTATACTTATATATTGTGTATTGTATCTTTGTATATTCTTCATTTCAGCATTTTTAAATAATTTGGAATAAGAATTATTATATGTTTAAGAGAGACGTGAATTATATTATTTTTTAATTTAAGATCCTCCTGAATTATTCAGTAATTGATTATCAAAAATCATCAAACTTGTGAACTTTAAAAAAAATGACACACTCATATGTTAAAAACAGCTGTTAGGATAAACTCCTATTTTATTTCACACCTTTGGCGAAGGAGGAAAACTGTGCCAAGTAGTACGAATAATTCATTTTACCACATAGGATTTGTATCCAATATGACGATAATAATTCGCCATGTTGGCGATTAACAAAAGTGGGGACTAAAATAGGATTCCACCACTATTAGTTTTTAAAAATATATATATTTTTTTAGTTTGACTTTAAAGTGTCCGTAACTTTTTATTTGCAACAAACAATCACTCAGCTCCAATTATCAATGAAACACTTAACGACAATTATATTTTTAGTCAAAATTAAGATGTTTTACAGTGGTATTGTATTAAATACAAACTGTATTAGTTCGTTTTATTTCTTTGATTATACAGGCTGTAAAGACTGTTGATTCGATACTTGATCTAAAATTTAGTCCAACATAGATTAAAAGAAATATCAAAGAGACAGAAAAATAATTTTCTTCTTCAATTTAATTTAAAATTTCATTCCCTCGCGTCTTTCTTTTATTTTTTATAAAAAAAAACTCCAAAGATTAAAAAAATAAAATAACTCAGAGCGTTGCATTATTAAGGGATTAATGAAACGCTTTCTTTTGCATCATTAAATAAAGTAACATTGGGATTTTTTAAATATATTTAAAAACGAAGATAGTTTGATCGAGGTCATTTAGTCAATAAAGATAGTTGTGTAGAGACTTATTTCAATTATTGATTTGTGGAATTAAAATGTTCACATAAATTTTATTTTTTTACGTTCTTTGATAGAAGTTCTTACATTCTTGGATATAATAGATATTAGATTAAGTGTTAAATTAATTATTCCTCAAACATTGCCAGAATTATCATAAAGATAGCTAGTTGTATAATTCATATTATTTTATGTAATAAATAATCACTCATATAAACATGATTAGCAAAATCTTTTATACTAAACGAATGTCAAAATAAATGTTTAAAAAAACTATCAAGATATAAGAGAGGGTTAAAAAATTCACGAATATGTTAGCAAAACTGAAAGAATTTTGTTTGCAAAGAAATTTACCTTTAAAAAAACTCATTTATCATCATAATTGTCTACTGATCTACAATCACATCATTTATAATAGAAAGAAGAAAATTCACCAACCAAATGACAATGAAAATCAGTATACGGTCTAAACTAGGGTGATAGCATATATCCATAATGGTTTTATGTTCAACCCACAAAAAGACAATTGCTATGATTGAGAAGCTAAGACACACATGGAAGGTAAATAATACATAACAATAAAAATTTATCTATTTTAATGGATTTGAGTGCAATATACAAAAGTAACGTTTTTTCCGAGTAAAGAATATGCATAAACTGAAATTACAGTCGATTTTAGCAACCATTACGCTGTAAAATCTAATATTTATGACACAAAATACAATTTTTTTTCTTCCTATGCATCACGTTATTACTCATACTGAATGTAAATATTTAACATGAATTGTACCAAGTAATATTTATAAATATCAATTAATGTTTATAAATTGTTTTCAGAAATTTCTTTCCGAAATGTAATTATTTTTCAAGTATATAATTCTAATATAACCACTTAATTTATTTCTTTATATATGTTGAAAAAATCATTTTTTGAGATAAATTGAATATTTTCTTGGAATATACAGCAGGGAATTCGAGGTATTACACAGAAATTAGCATTCTTAAAAATACACTGCTGTTTGTAAAAAATGCAACACCAGGAAGGAATCATCAGAATTAAATGAACTTTGCAGCAAATATCAATTATAGGATGTTATGTTAAATCGTAAAATTTCAAAGCCACTGCGCAGGCGTGGTGTGCGCAGAGTCCTCTGAACTGATGCTGAAATCGTACAAATAGAGGGTTGTAGCGAGACGTTGAAAATACCCCCCGATTCCAAAACCGAGCCACCCAAGATCTTCGCCTCGATTCCCCGCCTACCGGCCCGCCTCCACTCGTCCAATAGCCAAGCTCCTACACCCTAGCATGACATTTCAACTTTATCATGACTATTACAGAACTTTTTCTAGCCAGATACGGGTCTGAGGATTCCCAGAAACCCATGCACCCGAAAAAATATCCATAGACGTTGAAAATAGTTAGTGATTATTTGTTAGTAAGGAGCGTTTAGTGAAACCTAAGTATGCCTCCACGACGAAATAAGGAGAATTTCCAACAACTTACGAAGTTTGAACAGGGAAGGGTTATCGGTCATCTAGAAGGAGGACTTTCCTATCGCGTAATAGGAGTTCGTGTGCAGCGAAACAGTTCTACAGTGATGCGAGTTTGGAAGCAGTGGACCGTCGAGCAACGAAGAACTCGAAAAACTGGCAGTGGACGGCGGAAGGTGACGTCAGCGCACGACGATCGACACCTGCTCCGCATGGCGGTGAATGACCGTAGAGCTTCCTCCAGGCAGTTGGCAGCACTTTGGTCTACTGCTACAGGTGTACACATGTCGGCATCGTCAATTCATCGAAATCTGCTGCACCGTGGATTGAGTGCAAGGAACCCTTTATACAGGATTCCCCTCATAGCAAAAAATCGACAGCTGCGTCTACAATGGGCTCGTGAGCACAGAGCCTGGCAAGCTGATAGGCACTAAATTGTCTTTTCAGATGAAAATCATGCTACAGTTTGTGGGACCATAATGGCCTCATTCGTGTTAGACGCAACGCCAGTGAACGCTGCCTGTCAGAGTACGTTTTCGAACGACATAGTGGCTTAACACCTGGAGTTATGGTTTGGGATGCAATTTCGTATCATGCACGAATCAATTTGCTACGAATTGAGGGT
Organism: Trichonephila clavata; assembly: GCA_019973975.1. Taxonomy (NCBI): domain Eukaryota; kingdom Metazoa; phylum Arthropoda; class Arachnida; order Araneae; family Nephilidae; genus Trichonephila; species Trichonephila clavata. The sequence continues at coordinate 25,792 of BMAO01038341.1, read as the reverse complement.
AATCTCAATAGCAACAGGTACGTTCATGAAGTGCTACAACCCGTTCCTTCAAGGCAATCCTGGAGCTATCTTTCCAGAGGATAATGCACGCCCACGTGTTGCAAAGACTGTTCGAGACTTTTGTTCAGTTTACCACATGAAACTTCTTCCTTGGCCTGCTTATTCACCGGATATGTCACCTATTGAGCACGTGTGGGATTTGGTTGTTCGGCGTCTCGCTCGTGATCCGCGTCCTGCAGCTTCAAAAGACATACTTTTGCTGCGCATACAAGCAATATGAAATTCTCTTCCATAAGCAGACATTTAAAATTTGTTTGACTGCATGCCACGTCGTATAACAACACTTATTGCAGTGCGTTGTAGCTACACCAAATACTGATTTCGGACACTTAATATAGGTTTTTGCTTTGAAAATTTCGTCATTTATTTGTACTAATTCAAGTTTGTGTGCATTAAATTTCATTTAATTCTGATGATTCCTTCATGGTGTTGCACTTTTTACAAACAGCAGTTTATATGTATTCACGTTTTTTCACCTTTGATATTAATTTTATTCCAATATCATGAAAACTTGAATTTAAAAATAATAAATGAATAAAACTTATCTCAAAAAATGTTTTTACAGAAATAAAAAAAGAGACTGTCTGTTACATTAAAATAATATTAAATACTGCTTGATTTGATACTTCTATTAATTAAAGTTTCGGTATCATTATTTTTTTATATACAGGGTATCCCGAAATTCTACGTGAAGTGGGCAAGGAATAAAAGAGAATTCATCAGAGTTCAAGGAAAAATTTTAAAAAATTACATATCTCTTTGTTCAGTGATGACTAGCATATTTTTCAATATGGGGAAAATTGGCAGCCTTCCTTACATCAGTAAGTACTGTGACCACAAATCTCACAGTTTTATAGTGATTTTTTCACTAGTGTAATCTTACATAGCAGTGCAACTAATCACATTTTCAAGTTGAACAAAAAACTATGCAGATTCAGCTAAAATCAAGGTAGTTTGTTTAAGCTAGGGTTTGAGACACATTTTCTCAAACCCTGGTTCAAAATATTGCTTACAACAAACAGGCAGGTTCTTTAAAAGATGGCTCATTTAGTTAAAATTGCAACATTATACGCAAAACTTGTTTTTCTTTATCCACAGCAATCATATATTCAGTTTTTATATTTGCAAAATATCTTCAATTTGAAAACACCTCTCTTGATACCCTCCATGCCATCAATATAGTTACTGTGACCAAAAATTTCACAATTTTACAGCGTTATTTTTACCAACGTGCTCTCAATCACAAATCCAAATTGAGTAAAATTCTTTGCTGGTTTAGTTAAAATAAACGCAGTTTAATAAAATGATGTGTCACCTAACTTTGACTCTACAAAAAAAATGAAAAAATATATTGCATATTATCCTAAGCAAGCTATTTCACGAGATGATCAAATTAATTTAGATTACAAAATGGCTTAACACTTTGCTACCTTTTTATAAATAACAAATATTTTTTTTTTTTTACAAAATGGGATTTCATTTAAAAAAATCAATCTTAAGTGTAACTGAAACTAAACAATACATTTTAAAATAAAATCGAAAACATTTTTTGTAAATACTTAATGAATTGAATGTTTTGACATTTAATTCATTGACATACACTTTCATATCCTAAAATTTGTATATAATAGCTTGACTTATTTTTTTTAAAAAATTCTTTTATAAAATATGTATTCGGATTTTAAAGTACGTCCATAACAATAAAAATTTTGCAACTATTAAAATTTTGTAACTTTAGTTTCATAACTATTAATATTTCATAATTTTCAATCTTTTTACATCGAAATAATATTTCAAAATATAAGCAAATATAAATTAAATTTCATTCACAGAACTAAATAAATATGATGTCAAATTCTTAGTTTCATTATCATAATTATTTTTAACTTTTCCACTTATATAACAAGCGTAGAAATACAATTTAAAACTAATGGATTTTATAAAAACCATTGAAAAGATTTGAAATAATCTAAAAATATTTAAGATAAATTCCCTTTTACAGAATCAATTTAAGTTTTTTCATAATCCCTTAGTAAAATAAAAATAATCTATTAAAACTGGCGTATGCCTATACTAAATAAATAAATCCAGAAAACTCAATTTATTAAAAGTTAAAAACTTTCTCGCTTCTACAGCTTTTACTATTTTTTCCCTTTTTATAAGGCTTGCTTGACAGAGGAGTGTGTGTTATCTTACAGCTTTCACTGCGCTGAAGAAAACAGATTTGTCTACAACTTGTTTCAAGATGTTGATGAAATTATGACTTCAACACTGTCTAGGGTAAATCTCTGTAGTATAAAAGTAAATTGCTTGTAATCCATGTTGCAAGCAAGTAAAAATAATAAATAAATATTGTGCTTTTCCATGCTGAAAGAGTTACACTATCAAACAGGGAATTTTATTCTTTAAATGAGATTGTTAATAATTTCCTAATTTTTCTGCTCATTTAAGAAAATTAATGATTTAAAAAAAATAACTTTCCTTTTTCCTTGACCGAAAGAACATGGAAATAGAATGCTTTATATTTTATGTGAGTTCCATTTGAAAAGTATTATTGAAACACTACTAATTATTGTGATTTAGGAATACATCGAATATTACAACATGCAAGGTTAATAAGCTTTTAAATTTTTACCTCCTTACAGAACATATATATATATTCAACAAAATAAAGGAAGCTTATGAAAAAACTTCTGAAACAGAGAATCAAGAACAAAAAAGCAATATACGAAAAAAGTCAATTTCTCAAAATTTAAAACTATTATACCTTTTAAAGCTATCACTGACTTAGGAGAAGGAAGTAGGATTATGCTTGCTTACTATATTTGTATATAACACTAAATAATGTACAGATAAATGAGTGTCTGTGAAAAAGCAATATTTCATTCCTCGGAGAATCAGTTAAAATTAAAGAGAATAAAATATTTGAAAGAAAAACATTTGTTATTTAATTAAATTTAAAATAATTAATTAAAGTAAAATTTGTGGGAACTTTACATTTTTTCCTCAACTAATATTAGATTATTAATGTAAGTAGCTTACGAAATTATAGCAAATAGATCGAAATAACAGTTGAATTCAAAATTAAGTATATATTAAATGCATCATTCACTTAGAGAAAAAATAGTTTTAAATATTTTATCATTTTTTTGTGTTTATTTCAAGCAAGTAATGATATAAAAGATTAATGTCCTATAATTTACTATTACATTCAGCTCTTTTCACTTAGAAGTATCATCAACAATTTCATTAAAATCACGACAGCTTAAAATTTACTTAAAAGACAATAAAATCCATTTTTTTTTTTAATTTTAAGTTTTAGACATTTTTATCTTTTCTGATTCTTTAATTAGCTATAAATTTCATTTGTTTAAATATCCCAGATTAGGAAGAGAGACATTTTCGCAGAATTATGTGTTGAGCTTTCAGTGAATAAATACCGAAGGTTTTTCTAAGAATGTTATTTGAAGCTCTAATAAAGTTTATGTTAAACAAACTGAAACTAATTTAATTCGGTTCGCTGCTTTGCACGAAACCCCAAGTCCCAATGGAATTTAATGCTAAATATTTCATGAATATGTTTCGTATTGGGTTAAGGAAAGCAAAAACAATAATAATAATAATAATTACTTAGCTAGAAAAAAGGGTTTAAAAAACATCGACATTTAGTAATGTTAATGTCGGTAATAGGTATTAAAGTAAACAACTTACGCCTTTCCAAGCTTAAAAGGATATCTGTATTTTCCTTTCTTAGAAATATTTAGAATTCTAAGAAGTAAGATTCAGTAAAACTATATTAATAGTAATAAAAATATAAGTAAACGGAGCCCTTAAATTGGCGTATTTGATTTTATTCCAGGAAAGTTGTACTTATAAGACATCAAGTATTTTGGTTTTTATATTTTAATAAAAGAATTATGAAAAATTTAAATTGTAAAGACATAGGATGCAAAACATTCAAAATCCCTTTAAAAATGAATGTTTAATTAAATTTTATACTTTCTTCTCTCCATGTGTATCTTTATTTTTATTATTTGAAACCCTGTGATCCTTCTTGTCTATCTTTTATCACAATTCAACATATTCAATAAAATATATACATCAAAGAAAGCTATAAGTTTTTTTTAAATTACATATTTGTAAATTATTGAAACAATTCGTAAGTAAATAGAATTTAGTACATTTAGCTATGCTGCAATGAAGTTAAAATAAGTATTCTTTAAAAGGTTGAATATATTAAATATAGTATTTGTATATTATTGTAGAAAATTATTTTCTTTCAAACAAATAAAGAATTTTATATCATGCATTTTGAAAGTGAATTTGATTTAATATTACCCTTATTTCAACACACATTATAATGAAAAAATTATGATTAAATTTTTTAAAAAAAGAATCATTATAGTAAAAATAAAAGTGTGATAAATTTAAACAAACACAATAGATGGTATTCTTTTTATAAATTCAAATAACTATCCTAAAATTTAATTTTTTTCTTAATATTATATTTATTTACTTACCGTAAAATTCGGCGTATAATGCGCACCTATATTTTCAAGCTTAATTTTTTTAATTTTTAGGTATATTCTCCGTATAACGCGCCCCCCTTTTTACGAAGAAATCTAAAATACACATTGCTCTTAAGTTTTGAAGTCATTTATTCGAGGTGTTATCCCAAACTTATGTGGCAAAGTAGTTTCCTTCTAGAATTACAACTCTTTTAGTTCATAAGGCAAGTCAATTCTTTTAAATAAACAATAATTCGATGCATGTAGAAGTAATTTTTTTTTCTCATCTCTTTTGTTATTTTTAAAGCTATCGTTTTTACACCCGGAGTCGTGCAACCTTAAGTTTTAATCTTAACTTTGTGTTAAAAGTACACATTATACGCCGGATTTTACGGTATTTATTTCTTTAAAAAATTTCATTTAAATAATATGAACTTAATAAATTTAAAAATTATCGGCAATTTAAACATCAAAATCAGTTGAAATTTTTTTATAGCCTGTGCTAATTAATTTAAAAGAAAATATTCCAGATAATTCACTTCTTTAATATCGTAAAATTATACAGAACTTTTGACTTCATAACCTCCCACCCCCTCAGTTACGTACAATTCAAATAAACAAATAAAAAGTTTATATAAGTCCATCACAATCTAAAATCTTCAGTATGTTTAGCAATCTAAAGAGAATCATTGAAACAAAATTATATTTCCTTTTATGATATAACATTTCAAACGTAAGTAATTGGCTTAAATATAAGTTTAAACAAAAGACCTTATTTATATCATTATTAAGAAAATTTGAACAGTGGATTACATGAGTAGCAAGTGATAATTAACCAAATACTTGTGATTTTGAGTGAAATGTAACTACATTGTTCTCCAACTCTAACGCTCATTACGATATTTATTAACATTTGCTAAACTAGAGTAAATATTGAGGAAGTATAAATTGAGTGTATACATCTTTAACTATTTCCAGAGGCACGCTTTGTGCAATCATATTATATCAGTCGCGAAGTAATTTACTTACTGCTAAATTCTGAAACATGATTTTATAGAGATAGAGAGAGGTAAATAGATAGGTTCAACTCAAAATTAAATTCTCAATACAGGTATAGAAATGCTTTTAGTATTTATTATCGTAAGAGATTGATGTAGAAAATAAATGGTTTTTAGAAAAGATATACATATAAACAAGTACTTACTGGATTTCTTAAACATGATATAAAGCTTTTTCTATTTCGTAAGCTTTAGTATAGATACAAATGTAAATAGTGTAAAATTTCAAATAATATATAAGCAGATTAAATTTTTTTTAAATATCCAGAACCTTCGAAGAAACACGTTTTTCTATAATAAAATTGAAGTTAAACATTTAAAAGCTATCTTTCAAGAAAAAATATTCTACTGTATATTCACATGCAAAATTATCATGTAATTTTGAATACAATAAAATAACATTGCATAAAATATCCAAGAAATTATAACTAACTTTGCATTTGAAGATGGCACATTTCTCAATTTTAAATATTACTTTTTAAAAGGGATATCAACTTAACTTATATAAAACAAACTTTCATTTTTAGTTTAAGGTATCCGAACACGTTGAAAATGACCAAATTCAGTCAAGACAGATATTTTTGTTTTTTATTTTATTGAATAGAGCTATCTTTTGACTTTACGAAACATGCTTTATTTTGTTTCTACACTACTAGAGGCCAAGTTACAATCAAATTTATAAATTTAGAAAAACCGGAAGTGGGTTTTTGATCTACCAGAAGTGGGCATTTAAATTGCTCAAAATCTATCATGGCGAATCTGATAACTCAAAATATTACGAATGTCTTTATATAAAACTTTTTTGAACCTGATATTCAGTGCTATTTTCTAGAGAATGTACTAAAATATTTCTTATTGTATGTATACTTTTTGAGTTATGGCTTGTTATTTAAATAATGGTCTCATAAAAAGTGTAACATTTCTTATAATGTTTACTCAATCAGCTCTAAAATTTTCAAATTTTAATAAAAAATTAAAATTTTAGTACATTTACTAGATAAATGCATCTAATATGTTTTAGCAATACTTTTACTAATATATGTTTATTACTTTTTCTCTAACTGCTTTCTAGTTTTTCAAAAATATTGCTAAAATTTCACTTATAATTGTGATTTTTGTAAAATTCAGATAATTTATTTTAAATTTTGATAGTTAAATAGTTATATTTATTGGTAGTGAATCCCAAAAGAGCATTTATAATGTTTTAGTATGCTATTTTGTTAAAAAGTACTCCGAACGTGTTCGGATACCTTAAACTTTAGTATCTGTAGTTTATTCAAATAAATATGTAAAAATAATCCCATAAAAATCATGTTTAATTTTTCCATTATAACATTTCGCAAAACTGTATTATTTATCAGATGGTGAACTCGAACGAATATAAAATAAAACTTAAAAACAACCCTTTTAATACTTGTTGCTTTTCATTTAATATTTCTAAATAAATATTTTTTGAAACACCTTATGAGATTAATTCAGAAACTTAAAATGTTACAAATCTTTAAAACACGACCTATAATAATAGAGATCGATGTATTCGAGCCTTTAAGACTTTGTTTTACAACACATCTTTTAGTGCATTAAAAAAAGCATTTTTGGTCCATCTTCTAAAATGCAACTTTAGACGACCTTCTCTTTAATGGGAGACAGTATGATTCAATAGACAAAAATTGGTTAAAAATTCAAAATGAATTCTTTTTAGCCTAAATTATTTTTTATATTTTGCTATAATCTCACCAATTTGAAAACTCTAAGTTTAAAAAAAAACAGAGTTATGATAATAATTATGTTCGTTTTTTATTTAAACTAAATGGCAAACAAAAACCTTAAAATGATTTATCTATGAGAGAAAAAAAATAGCTAGTTCATCTCCATTTAAAATGCTAAGGCTATTGCGCTAAGCGATTTGATATTTTTTGAACTATTGCAATCAATACATGCAACAAAATTTAATATGCATTTTTCAATCAAAGTAAAATTTACTTTTTTAAGAAAAAAATAGTCTAAATTATTGAATTTATACGCTTTAAAGGTATTTTGAATAAGCATTCTTAAAAAATATATTTTACAAGTATCAATAATATTATGATAAAGTCATACAAACTTTTGTTATATATATATATATATATATATAATGGACAACCGAAAAATTTGGGAAAATCATTAAATCAAAGTTTTTTTAAATAGTACTATCTTCCCTTAACTCTTAAAATATCTGACAAAAATCAAAAATTAAAACTACTTAATCAATGAAAGATATGGTAATATTTTTTTAAAAAACATGTAAATAATATTTAAAAAAAGGAAAAATGAAAAGAGAACATTTAAAAAAGGAAAAATGAAAAGAAAATATTTAAAAAAGGAAAAATGAAATAAAATATTTGAAGTATAAATTGCACAAGTAAAATTTCAATGCATTCTTTTTGGAAAAAAGTTTTCAGCGAGATTATTCATTTTTTTCTATAGAATTAATCTTTGATTACTGCTAATGTTTTTTTCCCGTTAAAACGTGACTCTTTTTACAAACGCGCCCTTTACTTTTTAAAGCATCTCTTCTCTAATTCCATCGCAAGTTCTGTCAATGATTTTCTTCTGCTGAGTTTCGGAAAATAGTTTGGTAGTCTGAAAGTGTACGCTCTGGGAATACTGGAGAGACAAAATAATTTCTTCCTTCCTCCCATCCAATACGTAGTAATTTTCTCTAAGTGACAAAAACAGTATGAGATTGATTGAAGAGAAAGCTTTAGTGATCAATTAGTTCTGGATGCTTACATTTCAATTAATCTTTCAACTGATTCAGTTGTTAGCTATACAATCTAGCTTAAATAGATTAAAAACAAGTATAAAAAATCAACTTCCCTAAGATACGCTTAAATCCCTGTAATATAATTTATTTACAGGATTTACATAGTATTAGTAGTATTCTATAAATATTACACACACAGGCAGTTTGCTAATTAAAAACAAATACTACACATTCATAGAAAACAATGAGTTGCGTGTAATAAGCGTTAATAGCACTAAAAATGACTGTATATCATTGATTTTTTCTTTAAATTTCAGCAGGATTTTGTTCTTTCTTTTAATAGGTGAGCCGATTCTCAACAAATTAACAAAAAATGCATCATCAAAAGCTTCTTTCAATTTACAACTAAACAAAAAGAAACATTTTTTAAAAAATTTATGTTCTCCGTTTTCAGTGAATATTCTAAAAGTTGAAACAAAAAAATAATAGTTTTCTTCACAGATTTTAACATGAAATATATTTCATTAAGTTTTTCCAAATTTTGAGGAAAGCGATGAGAAATATGTTGCTTGCGATTAACGAAAAGTAGAGAAAGGGAGGGATGATAATTTACTAAAGGAAAAAGTCAACAATAAATTACTAAAAGCAGAATAAGAATTAATTTTCGTAAATTTAACCGTGAAACATAATTTTATCACGTTTTTCACTTTCTTCTAAAAGCTTTAAGAGATTTATCACAATTCCTGCTTATCTGGTGTTAGATTTGTTTTTAAAAGCTGTAGATAAGAAAATCAGAACTTTTCTTAAATCACACAACGTACAATTTCTTAAACTTTTTATATTTATTTGTATGATAAACATGGGATGATTTTTGATGCATGGAATAAACAATTTATATTTGAATATGAACAGTTGATTTAATTCACCTTAAATATTTTCTTATTTATCTATTTATTTTACTTAATTAAACTGGATGATCAATACCTTCAAAATAACTTCAGAAAAAAAGAATCTAGAAAATACATATTTTTATATTTTAAAGATCGATTTAAATGAAGGTCGTTTTAATAAATCAAGTAATCTGCCTTATATATTAATAAATGAAATTTGCTTTTATAGAATTATTTAAAACAATGTGTAATAGGAATTAATTTTAAATTTGATAAGCACTCTTTTAGAAGAGGAATTTCTTGGAAAATCTAGAACCGCTTGACCTAGATATTATTTCCAGTGGCATTGTACGCATTGTCAGGCAAACTTCGTTTGAAAACTTGCGACTGTATTTGTACTTTCAATAATATCACTTTTATATTAAAGAAATATCGTATTATACATGTGAACTGAAAAAAATTCTCGCTAGAAATGTCTATGCGTGATATCACTTACTAAAAAACAATGACAAATTTTTGTTGCTAAAATTACTTTCTTTCTTGCTGCAATTGTTTGAAAATTAAAAGAAAAGTATAATTAAACAGAATATAGAACAAATAGGTTTAAAAAATCTCTAAAGATTACGTACTTTTATTTAAAAAATATAGAAAAACTATTTTAACTATGATGCGAAAAAATTATTGAAGACTTGAAAAAAAAAATTTTTAATTACGTTGCGAGAAAAACGCAAATCAATATACATGACTGATGAAAAGAAGGATTTTTTACCTAGCACGACTAATTAAAAATATTGGACTTGAGACTTCATTTTAAACAGAAAAATAGTATTCCTAATCATTAACCCCTTAACTAGTTTGCTCGTACACCGTACGGGCTAAGAAAACTGGCTACAACCAGTTTAAACGTACGCTGTAAGGGCACTGTTATTTTCTTCTCTCTATCATTAATTTACTCATATTTTTAATTCTTATAGTGATATTTTTACTACAAGTGTTTTTAAGAGATTCAGCTTGTCTATGGTACTGAAATTCTTCTCATCCGGTATTTTCTTCGTAGTGAAGGCGTAAATTTTTCATTAAAGTCAGAAATTTAGATTCTTGAAAATGTATTCCATAAATAACAGGGATTGGCAAGGCATTAAGCAATTTGTTGCTTGAGAAGAAATGTAAATGGAAAGATAATACAAAAAGTCCGATATTATCTCAGTCTCCATTGCAATGTAAGACTGATATATATATATACACGTTTCAAACTGTATATATATATATATATATATATATATATATATATATAAACACACAAAATCCTCAACCGTTCGAAAAAGAGGAACGAACATCAGATTTTTTTAAGTATGAGAGAAATTCTTTTAAAATAATGAAACATTCTTCACAGCAGGCAGAGTGTACTTATAAAAAACAAACATTTTGTTTTTGTGTTTCACAATTATAAAGTAAAAAATAGTGTGAAAATTTAAAATTGAAAAATAAAACAAATTTCTTCCATATTCGCATTCTGTTAAGTATTATGCTTAGTTATATCTAATAAGTAAATGTTCCTTTTTTGAAACATTTTGGGCAAAAAACAAAAAAAAATGACCGCTTAAGGGGTGAACAACTTTTGTCAATAGTATTCTAATTTAATTGAAAATTTAATCATAAGTTCTTTCTCAAAATATGTTATCCGTTATTTTATCATTATATGTTTCAGATGAACTACAAACATCAAAAACAGGAAACAAAAACTTCAACTACTGCATGCAAGTATTTTAAATTTTCATCGTTGTAAATAATTCAAAAAAGGTTGTTCGTAAATCATTGTTTTTTGTAGATTCAGAAATACACAATAAAAAATAAAGAATTTTGTCGATATGCTTAGGATATATCATAAAATAAAAGGCAAAATATAGTTTGTTTAATATTATCAATTTAAATATATACTTCCAAAGACAAAATTAGTCGAAAATATTCGAGTATTATCAACATGGTGACATACTAATAAATAATAATTCACAAATATTTTAAAATCCCCTTTTAATTTTAATTAAAATAAAATAATACAAATTGAAAATCTTCCTGGAACTTTTTATGAAATACAACTTTTTGTTATTCAAAGATATATATTACGTAGATTTCAACAATATTTTTCTAGGATTCATGCTTGTATTTATTCTTATGAATTTCTTTTATTTTTAAGTCATTTATCTTAATATTTTTTTCGAGGAAGACATTTTTACGTTTTATTATATTTCTGACAAAAAATATTCCTGAATATGGACTTCTACCAATGATGAAAAGTTCTATTTTTTCTAAATTTTACGATGTCATGTAAATTTTTTATACCAATCAAATAAATAAGACAAATCGGAACGGATTTATTTATTTCTTACATTTCAACAAAAATAAATACTTTTCAACATAAAAAATTACTTTAGTAAATAATCAAAATAACTTAAAAGTTTTTCAAAATTAATCACTCCTGTGTTTTTATAATGTTATTTTAATTACACCTGTAAGCCAAACATGCATATATATAATGTCTCAATATTGAATTTAAATTATATTAATAGTATTCCAATTTTTGAAATTTCAAAATTCATTTCTGAGTTTTAATAACAATTTATTAAACTAAAAAGTTGCATTACTTATACAAGATATATACGAGATGACATATTACTCAAATTTTTCTATAAAGTTACTCTGTCGCACTTGCAATGAAAAAAAAGAAACTTGAAAGTCTTAGATGCAGTATTATTAAAAAAAAACTTCTTTTGAAAGTCATCTATTTTTTATCAAATTTTGATACACTTTCTCCTTTCAATAAAGAAAATCCCCATAGTAAAAATGAATAACTTTTGTTAAATGCCAAAATTGTTTGTGCACTAATTTATATCTAATTGAATTCGAACGTTTTGATCAAACGTAATAAAGTAAGTAATTAGTTTTCGTTTTAGTTAAGCAAACATTTAGTTTGCACAGTTCTTTCATTTTTTTAAAGAACACATAAAGATATTGAAAGTATTTTTAAGAGTCATATGTAGGTTTACAATAGATATTTTGTAGAACATTTTGATTAAAATATAAAAAATATATATGTATTTCAAAAAATTACAGAAGCACGATTTAACATTTATAAATACTTCTTTATATTCGTTATTTAATAAAACTAATACATCCATAAGGATTATTTTTCTAAGATATTAGTTATAGAAATATTATATAAAAGTTATATAAGTTAATTAATGATTGCGTGTAATAACAAAGTAGAAGCATATTAATCTTCAGATTAATTTAAAAAACAACTCTAATATTTTTGACAACTACTCATATTTTTACATGTTAGTAACGGGTATCCTTATCCAACAATTATTCTAATAAATTCTTCATCATCACTCAGAATATAAGTTTTGGAAGTTTGGCATATTTTATGTTATATGCTTTAATTACAAAATATATTATTCCTTTATAACAGTCAAAAACACAAAAAACTGAAAATTACGAAAAATATTGCATGATTTAGTTCTAAGAATTAATTTAGAAAAGAAGACTACCGAAAAATATTATTCACCTATGCCTAGCCATAACATAGAAAAATGCTCTGACATATTTTTAGTGCAACAACAAATACATAAAAGTCTTTTTTAAACGTAAAAAAAACAAACATTTTCTCGTAAGTTGTTCTAATTTAAAACTGAAAATGAAATAAATAGGAAACAGAAACTAACATTAGATTCCAAATACCATTGCAATACTATAGTGCTCCCCTTTTTTTTGCTTAGAAATCCGCAAGTCCCTAAACTTCGTAAACAAAACTGTAGAAACCTTACAAAAACTTTTCAGAACTGTAAGAAACTTCTCCGAATGTTTATTTAAGCCAAAAACAAATTCACCCTCATAACAGAAGCCAACGATACACCACAAGACCGTAACAGAACCACGGTTTGCCTTTTAATGAACAGTCTCCTAAAGAATTAACTGTAAATACCTGACCCACAAAATTTATCACTCATCTTAACACTCACCTGCTAAGGCTTCTCAGGTCCTGATGGTTCTTTCTCTCACAGATCGTATCTATGACAGCGCGGTTGACAGTTAAGGTCGTTGCCTCTACCCTGGCCCATCTCGGCACATGGTTTAAGTCCCTTCGGAACGCAGATCGAACATCATCGGATGTTGGAAAAAAAGGAAGAGGTCGTTCCTGTCACACGACTGGAGGATGGAGATGAAAAAGAGTGGATCCAAACTCTTCCTCTAACTCGTCTCGGGATGAAGAATCTTCAGGAGAAAAAAGTAGGGAATGCGAGAGATGGAGATTTGGGTTATTCGGGACTCCCCATCTCCTTACCTGTGAAAGGGAATAGATGTGTGGAGCGCCTTGCACTCTCTGCGGGTACTCGCCGACTGTGCAGTTTGGCTTAGAAATAGGGTTGCTGTGCTTTTATCGGCTGCGGTCGATTTGGCGAGCGTCGCCGCTCTTTCCACGCACCACTCTGGGATTAGGTGACGTCGTTTTTCATTGAGGATTTAAACTGGGGTGCCTCTTTTTCTGGATTTTTCTACTCCCTACATTTATGTAAGGAAGTGATGTTGGATCTATACTTTAAAAACAGACTACATAAATTCAAAGAAGGAATAAAGACATTGCAGGGTTATTTTCTGTTTCTAAAAGATCAAACAAAAAATAACCTGTAATCTAAACAGACGAGATTCAAAAGATATCATATAAGTATACTTGAAATCTTACATTTTTTCTGAAAAAAAGTTTTTAAATTTGAGAAATTTGAAAGTTTTTAGGAGGGACAGAATGTCAATAAATACTCCAAAAGTTCTTTAGAGTAAAGAAATGGATATAATTAGCATTGAAGTTTTTCTTACATGTCTGAATTAGAATAAAGATTCACAAGAAGTAAATGTTTTAATTACTGTTCAGATAATGTTATTTTTATGAAATGGGAGTATATTACGCATACGTTACCGTTAAAATGTATAATTCAGTTATTTCATAGAATAACTATGCATTTCATGAAATAATTAGACAAGTCATTTGAAGTACATAATAGATGAAAAATTCATACTTTACATAGTTATTCCATGAAATAAATAATGGTGGACGGTTAAAGTGAAAAATAAAAAATTTCGAAGTTATTTTATAAATTAATTAATCATAAATAGCTAAAACCACTCCAAAAATACATTTTATCCTTATTGCTGATTATTAATTTATAAATAATAAGCAAAAGCTGACGATATAATTTATAATTGTTCACTGTGCTAACATTAGTTAAACAGAAAGATGAAAAATATGTTTTACACCTGTTACTGACATAATTAACTTTTATATTTCTTGAACTTCAAGAATATCACATAATGCTGGAGTTGCCAATAGCCACATGGTACTTTAATTTCTGCTATCAATGTTTATACTTTTTCACGAGTAAGTGAAGCACTGTTTTCCTTTGTTCCACACTTATTTCATAAAGATTCAAATCTCTCTTGCTTTAAATCTTTTTTATTTACAGGTTTGTCTCCCAGTCCTGAAGGAAGTCATTGCTTGAAAACTGGTTGCAAAAATATTTTTTAACAATGCAAAATGTGTAAAACCCTAACATAAATAAACCGTATAAGTTCTATGTTTGAAAGCAACGGAATGAAGGGTACACACACGTCATTGCAAAGCAGCTATAAGCTGTTCAAAACTAACTAAAAGAAGCTAGATTTGGTTCAAAGAACTTTAGAGTGCTATATTTAATACTTTAACTATCAATTAGTCGTTATTCAACAGAAGACCTTGTTAAATCGTATAGTTCAATAATTTTATGTACTTTAACTGACTTGTCTAGTTATTTCATGAAATAACTAGTTATTATAAGAAATAACGGAATTTACACTTTAACGGTAACATATATATTTATACAAGAAGTATCAAGTTTCCCAGTTTTATGATAAAGAAAAATAATAATCTAATAAATTACTGGTCTCGAACTACGGTAAAAAGAATGTTTTTTTTTATATATAATCTAATCATAATTCATTTGTCATTGAAACAATGCTTTTTTCTGTCATAATTATTTTTTTCATTATATGTTTATATATATAGTATCATCATAAATTATAATATCTTTAAAATTATGATAATGAAACTATATATATATTGCATATTAACCCTAAAAATCTCTATTCAATGATCTGTATTACATATTTTCTAACACATTTGTAAATTTTCATTCCGTAAGCTTAGAGGACAGTTGTGAGCGGTAATAAAATTTTCAGATAGAATTAAGAGAACTCGTAAGTAGTTCGAAGAATTCAACACGGAATCAAGTAAGAAAAATGACTTGATAAATTATACGGGGGCATTTACAAATATTGGCAATGCAAGTTAAAAAGAAACGATAATTAAGTACATAATTGGTATTGTAAGAAAGCCTATAAATGAAATATTGAAAATTACTAAGCGAAAAAATGCTTAAAAAATTCGCGAAGAAATTAAACAGCGTTAATTTGACTATACTAAATCATAGTTTAATAAAAATAAGATGTGTCAGATCTCTTAAACTTTTTCAAAGCAATATATCTATCTCTATATATATATTTCAATATTTCACCTGTTACAAATTTGCATAGTGACAGACAAGTAAAGTTAATCAATTTAATAAGATGGATGAAGTTGAAAAAAATCCATGATTTCTTCTATATACAAATTCTAAATTAAAAGTTTAAAAAAATCTAACACATTAAATTTCCGAATTAGATAATTCATCAAGTATTGAGAATATTCAAAAGTCTGAGCAAACCGCAAAATAATTATTGATCAGAAACGAAATTTTTATAGAAAATCCGGATTATGATAAGAAGTCATATTGTTAGTTATTACTTATGAAATCATAATTTCATCAACTTAAGAAAACTATTATAATAATTGTACATCATTTCAATGTATGTGAGAACAGCTATAGTGCAATATCGTGGAAGATGTCAGCTCTTAAAATATAAATACTAAAGATGAAACATTTAAAAAGACCCAATTTTAAAAGTCACTTATTTAGATTATTTTAACCAAAAACAGTTAAGTATTTGCACTTTTTTGTAAACGTCTTAAAAGTAGCAAGAAATTTTATTCCTCATGTCAAAACTGTAGCAGATACTTATGGGGGAAAGATATGTTAAATCAAAGTGAATGTTAGAACATTTCTATTCTGCCAATAGATACTAAACGTATGTTAAGGCTAACTATTTCTTAAAAAAAATAGAAATGTTATGATATTTCAATATATTTTAATATTAGTTGCTTATTATTAGATTTTAAAAACTTACAAAATAGTGCATTTCGATGTAAGAATTTAATTCATTTACGAATGGCTCAATTTAATAAACTAGTAAGTTTTAATTTAACAATAACTAAATTTGTGTAATATTGAATTTAAAATAAAAAGGATGCAGCTCACTTTTTGTAATGAGAAACAAGTATTAAATTTACATAAGTATCAAGTGAGTAAATGAATGTTAACTCCTTCCAGGCTCGTTTTATTTCGGGATCAATTTTTTAATGCTTGCCTAGAAAAGTAAGGAAAAGCATTCAAAACCATAAAAGCACATGTGAAGTAATTCGAGAAAGACCGATGGGTGCAGTGTTAATTTTTATAGTGCCCGAGCAATACTCAGGATGAGCCAGGATGGTACGTCTCGCCTACCCTAGCTCAGCTCGGGAAAAGCCGGGAAGGGTTTAACGTCACCCTGTTCAGCTACTTGAGAGCTTTTGCAGACAGACCTTGTAGTTTTGATCCATGGACAAGTGACCAGGACTGCCCCTGAGCTCTTTCACCCCTTCTCCTAATTTCCACACTGCACCAATGGGAGGATGTCTGAGTCTCGGCATATTTAACGTGCATCTGCCCCTTATGCAAGACGGGACTTCGACTTACGAGGCTGGAACTGGCCTGCCAAGAGTCCGTTACCTTAACCAGCAAGCTACCGCGGCCTCTACATTAGTGTAGAAGAATAAATTGTTTTAAAAATTGTTTTTCTTTTTTTTTGCAGAGAAAATGTTAATTTTTTATAAGTTTTATTGCTGAATTCTATCACCAATCATAAATAAAATTAGATTGAAATTGAAATTGTTTATTGCACATGAATAAATTACACATCGTCTCGAGAGGAACAGTATCTATTAAGAAAAAATACGATCCAGAATAAATATATAATTTATTTTAAAGTTAAATACGTAGAAAAAATATTTTTTCAATAAAATATTTTAAAGACTCATTTTTAAAAATGTAAAAATTTGGATATTTTCAAAGTTTAATAAATGGCTTAAAATTTATATTATTTCTAAGAGAAATAAAACAATGTTTAATGCGAAACTTTACTCAAAATACTAATAAAATTGATGACCACTCGTTTCCATGGTTTCACTAAGACTTAAAAGTTTACGACAGTCTTTCATAATGTAAAGAATAGGCGATAGAGTTTTGGAGACACAGAAAATATATAGATTTAATGCATTGCACTAACCTAAATATAAAAGTAAAGCAATCTAAGTTTAGTTGGTTCAATGAACCCAATTAAGTTAATAGAATTACTGCAGCATTACATTAAACTATAGACATTAAAAGTTGGTAATTGCACCAACGCTAAACCTTAATTACCGAAGAAATTCTTTTAAAATATCGCATTGTAGCGCTATATTGACTTAGATTAATCCGAGAGATAAACGGAGAAAAAAGCACATTTGGTTTGTTTAGTGACTTAAAAATTGACACTAAACCTATTTTTTTATTTATGATTACTATTCATACCTTCATAACATGCATTTATATTTATAGTTGATTTTTACATATTTCATTAAAAATGTTTATAGCTCAAAGGAATAAATTTGATTGAACCTTGTTAAATTTGGCAGCAAATACAACCTTTCTAAGTATCAAAAATCTTTTATTTCTGAAATGTACTTTATTGTCAACTCTGATTTGAAGATTTTTTGATTCCCTTTCATGGTCGAATTTGAAGACAGCATAAATACATCACATGCATTTTATTATAAATCTAACCGCATATTTTCAACCGTGTTTATTTTATTAGATTTGTCATGCTTTAATATATTTCCATCTTTAGATTCAGCTGAAATTTCATATAATCAAAGATTTCACATTTCTGTGTGAATATATATTTGTATGATTTTTTAACGTTACACGACTTGCATCTGATGAAGTAAGAATGAATTAATTAAAAACAGGACAAATATAATTCTAATTACTTCTATAAGTCTTTTTTTACGATTGAATTTCATTTTTAATTTACAGTACACTCTGAAGCGAAATGAGAGGTATTGGTAGCAGACCTCGTAATTTTGAACCAATGTCAAGTAACGAGGATGACACGTGGCCTGGCATCCCCTCTCCTTATTAGAATAATTAAATTTAATCAGTGAATAAATAGTAACAAACAAACAAAAATAGTCCGACACCATAAAGAAAGGATAATGGAAAATTGCTTTCTATTTTGTCACTTAATATTGTGATTCTGTTATATGCATATACATATTTATATTAATTGCAATTATTTAATAATAGGTAACTAAAATAAAAATTTTCCTTGTTGACCTAAGTAGGAATTAAATTACATTTTTTTTTTCATATTTCTTGTTTACTTCAATGTCATTTATTGCGATTTCAAAACTTTTCTTTTATGTAGCCATTCAAGCCACTTGGAGTAACATCGACTCTTAACTGAAACCATCTGATTAACTGTGACTGTGTGATTCCGGTAGACATGTCGGATGTAGAACTGAGCGCTAAACGGGGTATGGAGAGGATGAACATGTTTCGTTAGCTGATATAAAGGGCAGCCACCGCCCTCCTTTTATCAATTCTATTTGAGTATTTGTGTTGTGCCGTAACCTTTTTTAACAAATTAATTGTTTCTATATGAACATTTCCTTTATCTTCATTTCCAACCAGAGGCAAGGTGTGAACCCTCACCTCACATACATTTTTTTTTGTCAAAATACTCGTACTTTGCGACAAAAAAATGCAATCAGTAAATAGAAAAATGTATATATGATTAATGTCATTATTAATCATTCAAATAGAGTACCCCACATTTTTAAAAAAATTTTATGACTTGAAATCATTTTATTTTACAAACATCTAGAATGCATTTACAGTAACTGTATTATGGACTGACGAATTTCGGAAATTTGTTTTATTTATATTCCGATATGGATTCGCTGGACTGAAATATTAATGAAACTCAATGATCACTTTAAACCAATTATTGTAATATCTTCAACTTTAGATTGATTAAAAAGTAAAGCTTAAATTTTATTATTTTAAAGCAATAGTCTTCAAACTTTTTCAATGCATGGAACCTTTAGAGCTAAAAGGTGATATCAGAAAACCTGTTCCATGCATAAAGAATGTATCTTTAAAAAAATATTTAAAGTTGATCAATATATTATAGGTACTTTTAAAAAAGACAAATAAAAAATATTATATTTGTAATTAAAAATTTAATGTGATTTTAATATTACTCACATTAATAATATTGATTTGCGATCCAAGTGTAACCTACACATGCATTACGTTTAATAACTGGGGTATATGCTGGAATTTTTTTACACTAACTGTCAAAACCATGGTTCTTGCTTAAATTTAGATTTTATTTTGATTCTTGTTGATATGAGATAAGTTTTCCCTCTCCTTCATTATACGTGTTCTTTTTTTCACAAATAAAAAAGGTGCATTTTCCTTTAGAAAAATATTTATTGTAAAATATATATTACTAACGAGTATAAAAATATTTCGTGGAACCCGGATAGTAAATAATAGAATATTTTCAATCTATACTATCTATATATATATATATATCATTCATATCTCCTTCTAAATTCTGTTGTCTTGTTATCTGGCAATTGATATTCTTTTAAGTATTAATCATGTAATTCCTCTCTCTCTTGTAGAGAAATTTTGAATATATATATTATATATATATATTATATATATATATATATATATATATATATAGGGAGAGTGAGAGAGAGAAACGTTTTAATAATATTTTATTATATTATAATGAAGGTTAAAAATGTATGTATTAATATAATTTTCGGCTTTAATAACTCGGATGAGCATTACATACTTTTTTTATACAAGCTTCTTAGAAAACTTGAATTCATTTCTCATAAACATTTATAATTTTCTTTTCGATGTTTTATTGCAACTCGTTGTACCCTTGAATAGGCGTTGTAGAACCCCAGGGTTCCATAAAAAATCAGTTTGAAGACCACTGTTTTCAAATAAATACGAAATACTTCTAAATATTAATCTAATTTTTATGGACTCGATATAATTTTTCCATATTTTAAAAACACACTAGAAGAAATTAATTTTGATGTCTTAGTTTTCTTTTAAAGAAATTCATAGTACCTACATTTGATGAAATATATTTCAATATTAAAATCGGCTTAAGATTATTTCAGTCACATTTCTATTAGAATAAATGTTATTTTAATTGACATTGTAACGATATACCACACTGTGAATCTTAATGGACGAAATTCAGACCAGACTGACGCCAAGCGGGGAATCACGTGACAAATTGGGCAACAATTGCACGTGTTTTGCATTACCGTGGTAGAACCGTATAAGCAAATTGTTGACATTCTTTAGCTTTAATTTTATCTAATTAAAATATGTGATATCATTGTATTTCTTGCATTTTTCTAGTGTATATATTTGTTAGGAAATAATCTTAACAACTTTTGAACATAATTTTTGTTTTTTTGTAATTTATTTATCTAATTAGGCATTCGTCTGCTTCGACTAGTGTTAGCTGGTGTATTTGTTTACAGTTCTTCATTCACTTAGATATAGCTCTCAGTTATTTTAGTTCTCAATTAATTTTGTAGTTCTTTTTTTTATATTCGATGACAAATTTGTGAGTAACATGTCGCTTACCGAGCCTGATTGCTCAGTTAAGTATTAATTTTTTTTTATCAAAAGCGTTGTAAAAGCAGAAATGAAGAGAGTAAAGTACAAGTCATTTGTTCAGATCAGAATAACTTCTGAGGTAAGTTATAAATTATTTTGTGTTCTAATTTAGATACTTTCTGAAACTATTATGAATGCATTGCTATTTACTCATTTATGCTTTAGTTTAACTCATTGTTATAAAAAACAAAATAGGTTTTAATAACACATTAATATTGTTATTTATCATTGAATTATAAGTTGATTCTAAAAGATTAAAAGTAATGGCAACTATTCAAATTTAGCAGCTTTTTAAACTTCTGTAAAAGAAATGTGAATGGACAAATTACAATTTTTTGAATAGCTATATTATCAATGATAAGTTTATAATTTGATTCTTATATTTTAGAGTAGCATTGAATATCTCTCTCAATTGCATTGTTTTCTATTTTAATGAATATTCATTATTATGCTTTAGTCATTACATAGTTATCGCTATTTATGAGTAAATCCTAATTTGATTCCAACACATTAAAAGTAAAGACAAGAAATGCCAAACCATTTTGATAAAGAAATGTAAATTTTTTCATTTAAAACTTAAATTCAATATGGAGAAATGTTGTGTTTACATTTAAGATTCTCCCAAATTGTTACTAATTTTTCTTATAAGGCATAGCATTTTTAAATCAAGCACTTTATGATGTGTTTTTATATAAAAAAACTGTTAATTTTCACTTATTTAAAATTTTTATTCATATAATTTATTTATTTAAATTATGGTCTTTAGATAAAATAATTGAATATAAATTAAGCTGAAAATTAACTTTGGTACAAATCTTTCAACATTTATTAAACAGTAGACTAATATGTAAATACCAAAAACTCATAAATTTACAATCAAATTTTAGAATTTATTTCTTTTTAATATTTAATACTTTTTTTTAAACTTAAGGTTATAAGTACAGCATGCACTTGTCTTACTGGAGGCACTCCAACATTTTGTAAGCAGGTGTTTGTAACGGTTTATGTGTGTGTGTGTTCCAACGGAAATCAAAGATGATTTCTGCAAGTGGAGACAGATTGTGCTACTTGGTATATAGCTGGTTTGTGGGTAGATAGTGAAAGTGCCCAGATGTGGTTCCGGATGTTGCAGATTGAAATGGCAAGACTCTTTGGAAATTGTTATCGTTTGGAAGTGCGAGCCGTGATATGATTTTTATGAAGTAAAAGTGCCCGCATCTGCAACGAGCAGACATGTTGCAAGGACAGAAATCACCACAGCATGAATTGAAGAAACTCCTTAGATTGATCAACGGGTAACTCTGCTTGAAATCTCGTCAGAGCTGGGATTGAGCTATGGTAGCACGCAGTATATCATTTTCTGATGTGCTGCGATATTGTACTGAGACTGGCTCAATGGACCAAGGACCTGATTTCTACCTAGACTGATTAAACAAGTAGGTTCTGCATTCTCTATGATAAATGCCTAAATAGACTTGGTGATTATGACGAAATGTGATAGGTGAATATGCCTCTTAATTCCCCTTTTGTATTTTCTGTATATTGTAAATAAATATTTTTTATTCGACTCATAACCTTTTTTTCTGCTCACCCCTCGTAATTATGGATATTTCTTAATGATTTGTGGATTTTATAGATGTATCTGTTTTACAATGCTAAGCTTTTTAAAATAATTTTGTACATAAAATATTAAGAGTTGATAGGGAAGTATTTCATATATATTTATCCTCTGATGAAAATTTTTTTTTTACAACTTCATGAATTGCATATTTTACAATAGTGTGGCTTATATATACCAGTATAAGATATTTGAAATGATCCTGTAATTTTGTGGTTTGCTTTATCAATACTATAGAAAGTTCTTAATTCCCTCCCCCCTCCCCTTTGTACTACTATGCTATTAACTCGTATACTCGTTCTTCACACGGGGGGGGGATTTATATATATCAAAAATGTTATGCATGAATTTTCTCATTTTTTTTCAGCATTTAGAGATGAAAAGTAACAATTGTCTATAAAATATATTACATTTACGTCAAGTTTGCCTACCTACACTTAAAATTCAAATTAATATTTTATTTCATTGGTGATCAGTTCTTTGATGAAAATGAATTTTATTTTTACAATGTATTACATGTAAATACTTTATACATATAAAGATATCTAAAATGATTCTAATAAAATAATAAAAATTGAACAAGGCAAAGGTTTTATAAATAAGTAAATGTAACGACTCAAATTGATATTTCAAAGACTTGTCATTCAATTCTTAGCATTTAATAATCTCCCACTTTGTGGAAACCATGAAATAATATGAACAGCTATAAATGGAATTTTTTTAGTTCAATAGAATAAATAAATATGACCCTGTGTTAATGTATCATTTGTAAACAAAATTTAAGAAAACCTCTAAAAATAGAATTGTGTATCACTTAGCAAATTATAAATAAAACCAGAGAGAAATTTACATGTTACTTCTATAACACTGCAATATTGATACAGTTTTACGTGAATAGATTTATATAAATATACCAAATATTAATTCTGATTTAAAAACCTGCGAAAAACATGAATTAGAAAAAAGCTACAAGACTTTTCTTAAGTTTACAACAAAAATGTAGTTGAAATCAGTTAGCAACAGAATTTGATTTTGAATGTAAGAGATTTAAATAACACACAAGATATATTGCAATACATGCAAAATAAATATAATGAGTTATTTCTACATGTATTAATTGTTTTAATACTTTTTCTTAAGTTGCAATTACTGTAGCAAGTGTTGAGAGTTCTTTCAGCATATTAAAAAGTTACCTTCAGCAGTTGCTATATTAAGCATCAAACAAAATAATTAAAATTTTTTTAAAAATAACATCATGCAATAAAAAACATGTGCATGGGTATGCGACACTTGGATTAATGCAAATATGTACTATATTAAAAATTTACATTAAAATTTTTAATAAATACTTTTTTTTATATGAAGTGCCTAAAACATGTTGATCAACTTCTTTTATATTGTACAATATTAAGAGAATGTACCATCAGAAAAAGTGAAATAATTTTCAGAAATTCAATTTAATTATCCTTAATTTTAAATATATTTTTCTTATTGAATTACATATAATTTATAAAAATAATAGAAAATAATGATTTATGTATAAACAATAGATGGTTCCAAAATACAATTTAAACTTGTAAAAAAGTTTACTTTAAGCCATTGTTCATCTCATATTAAAGTGAGTTAATATGAAAGTTTTTGATTAATAATATTTATCCATTGGTGAAAATGAATTTCATTTTTACAGCACAATGAATTGCAAATTAGATGGAAAAAATACAATATATATATAAATGAATAGTCGCATAAAATTTCCATTCATAATTAAATTCAAAATTTATCAAACCAAACAAATATTTCTGTACAATTTCAATGATGAATAACATTTAATATATATATATATATATATAAACAGAGCGAATCACAAGATTATTGTGTTGGACATTCCATAAACTTTTCAGGTCATAAAATTAATTGAATATATTTTGGCCATAGTATTCAAAAATAAGAATTTTTCAAACAAGAAAAATGTACAACCAGACATAACAAATAATTTCCAGTAATTGAGGTGTGTTTTTTTTTAAATTGGCTTAAGTCACTTTGTTTTAAAGCTAAAAAGTACCCTTTTTTAAAAATGTTTTTTGGAGACAATAACAGCAAAAATACAATTTTTTTTCCCTTCAAATTATATTATGTTGATTCTGAAAGCAAAAAGTCAGTTTGACCAGCTATTATTTCACTGTTTAAAAAAAAAATTAAGAATTTAAATCTTTTCGAACTCATAAGATGCCCAATTTTTAAAATTTTTTAGTCATTTTAAGTGGTTTATGTTTCATAGGTTACTGCGAAAAAGGTTAGTATGGATTTGAAAATCTGTTTGCTTGTTGATTTGTAATAATTATTTTTCTCGCTAAACTTGGAAAAAACACAAGATTTTTTAAAAATATAACCAGAAATCTCAAACCAGAATCCATACTAACTTTTATAAAACATACATTTGAGAGTATCTACTGAAACTTTCAACACTATCTTGAACAGAAAAAATTAATGAAAAAGCTTCTAAGTTACATAAACTATTTTTTAAAACAAAAATTGGCCTTGAAATCAATTTTAATTATGTAACTATAAGAACAGGATACATAACCAAGCAGAAATATTTTTAGCAATGAAAATTTAAACTATTAAATCCAAATAAACAACTCAGTTACAGTAACACATAGCTAATTATGTACGATATAAGACAAATAACAAGTACGAGTTCAAAACACTCAGATTTTTTTGTCAGATTTCAAAAAATGATTTTATCTCCAACAATAACCGTTTCTTTAAATGATCGATCAACCATTTGAGCAAAATAAGACATTTTAAAAATTATAATGTAAAACTAAAAGAACGAAATAATCGTAGCTACTGTAGTAAACAAACAGCACGTGGTCACGTGACATAGTTTTCACGTGATCGTGACGTCACATGAATTTAGTCCATTAA